>SOZL01000504.1:50762-85910 GCA_009733165.1 Naja naja | reverse complement strand
GTGCAGTGGTTAGAATGCAGTACTGGAGGCAGAGAGTTAGGGTTAGGGTTCAAAATCCCAGCAACTGGTTCACTGCCCAGTTGCTGGGTATGGCCTACCAGAACTTCCGGGAGGGCTGTTTTCACCTTCCCCAGGGTCAGGAAGCTTCCTCAGAGCTTCTGAAGCAAAACAGCCTCGGGCTGAAACAGGGTTTCTGGACTTCAGGAACTTCTGGTTGGCCTGCCTCAGAGCCTCCATGTGGACCTTACCCTTACCTGCATCCAAAGCAGGCCGTGTGGAGACTCCTGGGAGGGAGGGTGGGAGGACCAGCCAATCAGTTCAACTACGGTTTGGTGAACCAGATGTAAATGTAACATCCAGTTGCCTGAACGGTAGATTCTGTTATGTATGTAGGTTTGAATGTCATTGGTTTAGTTTGAATTGTTCTTGTAAAATGTCAAATAGATTGGTTTAAAATAGTCTTGGAAAACCTGCACTCTGATTGGCTGGCAACTTCGGCTGCTGGCTATAAGCAGCCGTAGCCCAGCCAAGTTGGGTCCATTCGAGCTGTAGTCACTTAATAAACTCTTCACTGAAGCTCTTCGCGTCTGACTCTTCATGCAAACATAACAGATTCCTACCCCTGACTGCAGGCTATTTCCGCTGCCTGCTGGCTGCCTGCAATTTGGTGACATTCAAGGTGCTGGTGTTGACCTATAAAGCCCTTCATGGCATTGGACCAGGTATGTGCGGGGAGACCCTGCTGCCACTGCACACCGTCTCCGATGTCCCGATGCGCTCTCACCAGGGGCCTTCTCCGGTGCCTCCAGCCAGGCAATGTCAGGCTGGCAATCCCCAGGAGTAGGGGCCTTCTCAGTGGAGCACCCACCCAATGGAACCAGCTCCCCTAGAGCTCCGGGTGGCCCCTGACCTCGCTCCTTCCGATGGCGAAAGACATGGCTGTTCCAACTAGCCTACCGGACTGATGGGGGAAAGGTTTTAGTATAGTTTTTAGTATAGTTTTAATTGGAATTGTTTATGAGACCTTGAGTTTAATTGTTTTTTAACATTTGTATATTTGTATTACCGTTTTTACTTTGTAAGCCGCCCTGAGTCCTTAGGGAGATAGGGTGGCATATAAGTCTCATAAATAAAATAAATAAATAAATCTCACCAGGCTCAGGGTTGTCTCAGCCTTCCAACCTTCTGAGGCTGGTAAAATGAGGACCCAGATTGTTGGGGGCAATTGGCTGATTCTTTAAACTGCTTAGAGAGGCCTGGAAACCACTATCAAGCGTATATGCCTAAAGTGCTATTATTATTTATTAGCATTATCTGATTCAAAAGGTGTTGGGAGCAAAACTCTTTTGCAAAATGCAAAGGGTTAAACGCTGGTAGTTCCCAACTGACATTCTTTTGTTTAGTGACCATTTGAAATTACAACCGTGTTGGAAAAAAGTTACTTACCACTGGTTCCCCAGTGGAAATTTTGGGCTCAGTTATGGTCGTAAATCAAGGATACCACCTGTAAATTGCAGTCTCTGAGTTTGCCCCATGTGTTGAAGGTGAAATGAACCACGCAGGGTGGGTTTGTGTAATGGACAAAGTTGCAACTGCATTGGGGTGGGTGGGAAGTGACTTTAACTGGTTCCCCCATGGAAATTTCGGGATCAATTATGGTCGTAAGTCAAGGACTTTATCTGTAATTGCAGTTTCTGAGTTTGCAACAGGTTTTGAAGCTTAAATGAATCACACAGGTTGGGTTTGTGTAACAGACAAAATTGCAGAAAGGAAACCTAGTCCTTTAAGGCAGGGGTCCCCAACCTCTGGGCCGTAGCCTACTATCGGGCTTTGATCCGTTCAGAAGTGGGCTGCAGAAGTGGTAGACAAGTGTGCCCTGTCAGCCTGGGAAGCCATATTTTACTTGGAAGCTTCTAGGCTGCCACATTTAGTGCCTGGGAATTTGGGAAGGGGGGATTTCATAGAGAGACAGAAGATTAGACTCAACAACATTCTTTCTCAGAAAGACAAGGACATGTTGCCCTGCACCTGGAGGAGAGTGACTGGAGGGATGTCTCCAGTTGGAATGACGTTTTGATTGGACCATGTGATGAACTGGTGGGTGCAGGGGAGGGATTTTTTTATTTTCTTTTGGGAAGGAAAAACCCGGAACTCTCAGATTCAGGTTTTCCCAGATGTGTCAATATGACAACTCTAATAAAATGGAACTTGGAGAAAATGTTTGCCTCACAGTGCATTGGGTTGGAGTTTGTTAGTTGGAATGCTGACATGTGCGGAACTACGGGCATGCTTGCTCACTGCTGATGCAGAACCAGGCCCTCTCCTTGCCCCGTGCCCAGAGATGGTATTCAGCAGGTTCTGACCAGTTCTGGAGAACCGGTAGTGGAAATTTTGAGTAGTTCGGAAAACCAGCAAATACCACCTCTGACTGCCCTGCCCCCATCTATTCTCTGCCTCCTGAGTCCCAGCTGATCGGCTGGGTGTTCTTTCTTTTTTTTAAATTCACATTCATATGCCGCCCTTCTCTGGAGACTCAGGGCGGCTTACAATCTTTGGAGCACAATCCAATGTGCTCAGCCTTCATTCTATTGTATATGCCTGCTTATTACTAGGGCTTTTTTGGGGGGGCCCCAAGCGGCATTTTTACGAAGTCAGCTTATTGCCCCCAACAATCTTGGGTCCTCAATTTACCTACCCCGAGAGGATGGAAGGCTGAGTCAACCGTGAGCCTGGTGGGATTCGAGCCTGCACTAATTTCAGGCAGCTGGAACTTAAGTGCTAGGTGTTTAACAGCCTGCACTACCAAGGCTCTTTTGTTGCCCTGCACAGGAGAACGGAGCTGGAAAGCAGGTTAGTGGGGTGGGGAGGGAATGGGATTTTACAGTATATCCTTCCCTGCCATGCTCACAAGCCATACCAAGCCGCACCATGCCACCAAGCCATGCCCACAGAACCAGTAGTAAAATTTTTGAATCCTACCACTGCCCATGCCCCACCCACTGGAAAGATTGGGGGACTCTGCATTGAGGTGATCCATCCCCTAGACCTGCCTGAAGCCGGTTGTTTGAACTGTCTGTTTTCTGCAGGCTGCTTTAAATGGAGCACGTGGTGCTGTCACAACTCCCAGCTTCTAGCCCCTCAGTCCGACAGCAGCTCTAATTATTTATGTCTGTTTCTATTATCAAAAAAGAGAGGATTGATTAATAGGTTGGCACCACCGAGTGATTCCTTCAAATGGTTCCGCCAAGAGGGACTTGATTTATTTTTATTTATTTATCTCAACGCGACCTTTCAAATGGGCTGCAAGATGGAGGTTTTGCCCAGGAATAGTTTTTCAACGCCTGTTGCAGAGTGATTACCTGTTCCCAGGTGATCCAAGCTGGTTTGTTTATTTTTTAAATGGTTATCTCTCTCATTATTTCAGCCACTGAAATGACACATGTTTTCTTTCTCTCTCTTTCTCTCTCTCTTTCTCCCCCTCTCTCTTCCTCTCTCTCTTTCTCTGTCTCCTGCTTTTCCTCCCACTCTCTCCCTCCCTCCCTCTCTCTCTCACACACATACACACACACACGAGATGGGATATGTTTTCTGGGGGAAAAAAATATCTTAGATCAAAATATCTTCAGTCCGTTTTGTTCAATACCAGCCTCCCCTATCCTATTATTGTTGTCCTCATACAGGCAGTCCTTGACTTACGACAGTTCTTTTAGTGACCGTTCAAAATGACATAGGCACTGAAAAAAGTGACTTAACCCTTTTTCACACAACCATCGCAGGGTTCCCATGGTCACGTGATCAAAATTCAGGTGCTTGACAACTGACTCACATTTATGATGGTTGTAGTGTCCCAGGGTCACATGATCACCGTTTGTGACCTTCTGATGAGTAAAGTCAATGAGAAACCAGATTCACATAACAACTGTGTTACAAACCTAACAGCCACAGTGATTCACTTTACAACTGTGGCAAGAATTGCGGATTACCCGGAGGTTGCAGCTGGTGCAGAATGCGGCGCGGGGGCTGTGATGGGGTATCCCGATACTCCATGTTACACCCTCCTGGCGACCTGCATTGGTTGCCGGTTGCCTTCCGGGTTTCCTTCAAGGTGTTAGTAACAACTTATAAAGCCCTAAATGGCTGGGTGCAGGGTATTGCTAGGGATCGCCTCTTGCCTGCATCGCAGTCCACCGCCCGTCGCTCCCATAGGAGGGGCCTTCTGGGAATACCGTCGGTCAGGCATTGTCGGGCGGCGCTCCCAGAGCTAGGGCCTTTCTGTGGGAGCCGCCAGTGGAACCAGCTTCCTGCGGATCTGCGTTTGGCCCTGATCTCCGCTCCTTCGTTGAGACTTGAAGACCTGGCTGTTTCAGCAGGCGGCCTGGATTGACCCTGGGGTGGTAGTTTTAATCAGTTTGTTTATTTGTAATTTTATTGTTTTAGCTCTTGGTAATTTGGACTTGTTTTTATTTATTATTTTATTGTATATCTTTGTATGTTACGCCCAGTCCGGGAGTAGGGCATACAAAATCTAAATAAATAAGAAGAAGAAGAAGAAGAAAGATTGTAAAGTCGGGCAAAATTGACTTAACCACTGTCTCGTTACCAACATAAATGTTGAGCTCAGTTGTGGTCAATAAGTTACTCAAGGACTACTTTCTTGGCATCCGTGACTAAAATTAGTGAAAAACTCCCAAAATGCATATTACATGTATATATGAAATTACTTTCTCCATCAGTCAGAAAGTCTGTTTTTTTTTCCAGTCGCAGTATTGTTCCAACAAATCTTTATTTTCAAAAACATACGCTAGCAATAATGTAGAACTGACAACCATATGCTTCCCAGATTTCACCCGAGAAATGTGTGACAAGTCATGAGATCTTACGACTACAATGTTCATAGATTTGAAGGAACTGGACTGAAGCCCATTGCTGGAATCAGGAAATAAATTGAACGATGTAAAACTAGACCGTGGAGTCTGTCAACAGAAGAAAGAGAGGAAGGAAGAGAAATTGACAAGGACACAGTCCACAAAAGTTTGATCGACTATTGTGGTAAAAATCAACACAAAAACCAGGACACTCAAATAGCTGGACAATATGTCAGGGAGGCAAGTGCCTGAATTTTGATCATGTGACCGTGGGGATTTTTTGACTGTGGTTATAAGTGCGAGGATAGGTCGTAAGTTGGGGGCCTTGTGGTGATCAGGGAGAAGCCACTGGTTCTGAGTTGATTTCAGGAGCAGATGCTAGTAATGGAAGAGTTAAGAGTTGAGTTCAGCCGCATCAGTCATAAATTATTTTAGTGTTTTTGTTTCCTTCAGCTGGACAATATGCTGATATTCTGGATAAGGACCTTTCTCAGTTGTGTTAGCTGTTTTTCTGAACTCTGCTTAAATTAGATTTGAGAAGGTCCGACCTTGAACATAAAGCAAGAGCAAATAACAAGGCTGCTGGCCTTTGAATTGTTATTGTCTGTGTGGGGTGTTGCAATAGGTAAATAGAAATATAGCAAGTATTTGACACAGTGTGAACCTTTCTCTAGACAGAGCAGTCTTGACACTTTGAACAAACATTTCAGTCCCTTTGTAGCGGAATGATATAGATTGGTGTTATAAGTCTGATTCCATTCTTTTTCAGGTTGGTGATTATCTGGCTACAGTTGGGTTGACTGTCACTCAATATATGCAGTAGACTTCAACGGGTCTACGGCAATTCACCACACCAACTCACCATGGCCAACTCACCAAGGTCAACTCACCACAGCTCACTCGCCTCAGCCAACTTGCTACAGCTAACTTGCTGTAGACCAAGAGTTATACAAATATGAAAGAAATAGTGGAATAGAATCATTTGCAGCCTTATAGTATTTCTAGCAACTGTTTCCATGGAGATAACTCTTTAAAATGCTCACCTAAAGGCTAAATCTGTGCCTGCTAAGAGTCTTTTTGTGAGCGTTTTCTTTCAGAATTCTACAAAACAGTTTCTCAGATGAACAAACATTTGAGTTTTGCCCTTTGCCAAATTTGCAATGTTCAGACCATGTTTTCCATGTCACAGTGGTTTGTTACAATGGTTTGTGCCTCTTTTTGTCTGTGTTAAGTAAGGCAGAGTCTGTTTCATGCTTCAAAAGACTTCTCAGATTTTTTTTTCATCATGTGAACCAAGTTGTTTATAAGTTAAACTTATAGAGAGTTGAAAGAGACCTTGGAGGTCTTGTTGTCCAACCACTTGTTCTATACCATTTCAAACAAGTGGCTGACCAATTTTTTCTTAAAAGCCTCCAGTAATGGAGCATCCACAACTTCTACTGACAAGCCGTTCCACTGGTTAATTGTTCGCACTGTTAGGAAATTTCCCCTTCCGTTTAGGTTGCTGCTCTCCTTGATTAGTTTCCATCCATTATTTCTTGTCTTGTCTTCTGGTGCTTTGGGAAATAGGCTGACCCTCTCTTCTTCATGGCTGTTCCAATAGTTGAGGGGCTGCCGTGAAGAAATGGTGTAGGGTCTCCTACTTTAGCAGGGAGCTGGAGTAAAAGACCTCCAAGATGAACTGACTCATTCATTATCTCTTGATTGCTTATGTCCAGTGGTGGGATCCTACCGGTTTGGGTGAACTGGTAGTTCCGGTGAGCATTTGGCCCCCCCCCCTGCTCTTTCCTGTGCTTTATTTCCTGTTTTTTTAGCACGGCTAATTCACGTGGCAAAGTGATGAGCCTTGGTGGGTCAGGCTGTTAATGCCTGCTCTTAAGATCCAGCTGTCTACAATTACTGTAGGCTCGAATCCCACCAGGCTCAAGGTTGACTCAGCCTTCCATCCTCTCGGGGTAGGTAAATTGAGGACCCAAGATTGTTGGGGGCAATTAGCTGACCTTGTAAAAATGCCGCTTAGTAATAAGCAGGCATATACAATGGAATGAAGGCTACTGCTGAGCGCATTGGGTTGTATCCCAAAAATTGTAAGCCGCCTGAGTCTTCGGAGAAGGCGGCATATAAATGTAATTAAAAATTAAATTAAAATTAAAATTTTGCCGCCTCAGCTGTTTTAGTCACCGGGCTGCAGTAGAAGGTAATTATTAGACTTGAAGAATTGGCTTTTTTAAAATGCAGAGCTGCATAAGCGATTCAACCAGTTGTAACATCCATTGAATCACACCATTGTGTTCCTTTCCCTCCTTTTTCAGCTTCCCTGCAAATCTCTCATAGTGTAGGAGATGTAGATGTGTTCAAAAGTGTCCTTTTATCCTTATAGGTCAAGAGAGGTTTGGGAACATGACCGGGTCTACTACCGAGAAGCTGTGGGAGCTTTTGTTGTCTTTGATGTTACAAGGCCAGCTACCTTTGAAGCCGTAACCAAGTGGAAGCAGGATTTGGACACTAAATTGACTCTCCCTAATGGCCAGGTGGTGCCAACTGTCCTGTTAGCAAACAAATGTGATCAAGGCCAAGAGTTACTGGTGAATAATGGCTTCAAAATGGACCAGTTCTGCAAGGACAATGGATTTGTGGGATGGTTCGAAACATCGGCTAAGGTAACTTACAAATGCCTTTAGTACCTTGCAAATTCTTTTGATTTCACAGACTCCTGAAATGGTCTTCGAGACCCCCCAGGAGTCCTTGAACCACACTTTAAGTGTAACATTACTCTGATTGGTTTGGTTTAGGGCAGGGTGGGATTCAGCGGTTTGGGCCAGTTCGAGTGAACTGGATGTTAAATTTACATCTGGTTCGTCAGACCGGTAGTTGAATCAACCAATTCTGGGAGGGTAGAAAAATGGCCTTCCCAAAAGTTCTGGAAGTCCAGAAACGGGTCTGTTTCTGGCTTCCAGAGGGCCTCCGGAGTCTGAGGGAGGCTGTTTTCACCCTCCCAGAAGCCCTAGGGAAGCCTCCAGACTCTGGGGAAGGTGAAAAATGGCCCTCCTGAAAGTTCTGGAAGTCCGGAAATGGGCCTGTTTCTGGCTTCTGGGGGGCCTCTAGAGTCCAGGGGAGGCTGTTTTCATCCTCCCACAGGCCCGAGGGAAGCCTCTGGATTCTGGGGAAGGCAAAAAACAACTCTCCTGGAAGTTCCGGTAGGCCATGCCCACCATGGCCACGCCCACCAACAACTGGGCAGAGAACCAGTTGTTGGGATTTTGAATCCCTCCCCTGGTTTAAGGCAATGCTACATTGAGGGTTAACTTCTCCCCTCCCAGGTTACAAAACATGAAAAAAATGACCTCTCTTCTTTGTGGTTGAAATACAATTAGCTTAAAAAGGTATCTCCATTTATATCTTGTTCTTTTAATTTTGTTCCTAGTCTCCGAATGGGGGTGTGAATTTGTATCTCTCTTCTGACAGGCTTCATTTTGAGGGGTGCCGTGGGTCAGTGGTTAAAGATGCCGAGCTTGCCAGCTGGAAAGCTGAAAGCCGCAGTTTCAGACCCAAATTCTGCAAAATTGGAATGAGCAGTTCGAAAGCATGCAAATCAGAGGGGGTATTCAGCAGGTTGGGACCAGTTCTGGAGAACCGGTAGCAGAAATTTTGAGTAGTTTGGAGAACTGGCAAATATCACCTCTGACTGGCCCCACCCCTATCTGTTCTCTGCCTCCCAAGTCCCAGCTGATCGGCTGGGTCTTCTTTTGTTGCCCTGCATAGGAGAACGGAGCTGGAAAGCAGGTTAGTGGGATGGGGAGGGAATGGGATTTTGCAGTATCCTTCCCCTGCCATGTCACCAAGCCATGCCCACAGAACCGGTAGTAAAATTTTTTGAATCCCACCACTGATACAAATGCAAGTAGATAAATAGGCACCATTTTGGAAAGGTAACAGCATTCCGTGTGCCTTTGACATGTAGCCATGTCAAAGGCACACAGCATTCCATGACCATGGAAATTGTCTTTGGATAATTGGCTCCCTTGGCCAAGAAACAGAGATGAACACAGCCTCTTAGAGTCAAACACAACTGAAAGAAAAACTTTTAACTTTACCTTTTAATCATTGTTCTCCCACTGCTTTGAAGAATCGGTTTCATGGCACAACTAATGTCTTTAAAAAAACTATCTCCATCCCAATTTATCTCTTTTATTCCATGCACTTTTTGCAGATTTCCCTTCTTTCGCCTGATTATTTTAGAAATCTTATTAGCATATCTTTGGGGTTTGGCGTTTGTTTGAACTCAGAAGGGAAGAATTTATGGGTGAGTTTCGCATCATTACCTTGAAGTTTTAAATATAGTAGCTTGTAATTAAATTTTGAGATAAAATACCCAATTTAATTAGCCTTTACTGCATGTTTCCTAATGCTTCTAATTCTCAAATTATTTCTGTTTCTAAATATCAACCAAATCCAATCTAACGTGAGTAACGGTTTCTGAACTTTTCCACATATAGCTCATTTTTCACAGCAGAATTACGTTCTTTGCTCTCATCTGTGAAATTTGAGAAAACAAACCTGTTAGTCATTTATTAACTGGTTCAAACATCCTTACCAAATCTTTCCAAAGCAAAGTACAGGTAAATGTCTATGGAGATTCTCAGTCGTCCAGGTCACAGTGGTCCCAAAGATGCTTTTTTCAAGAGGCCACTGGACTTTCTGGTTTTTCTTTGAAGACATTTTGCTTCTCATTCAAGAAGCTTCTTCAGCTCTGACTTCTATTCCCCACCATCCTGTCAGGGCTGAAGAAGCTTCTTGGATGAGAAGCAAAACGTCTTCAAAAAACAAACAAACCAAAAAGTCCAGTTACTTCTTGAAAAAAAAGCACCTTTGGGACATAGTACAGGCAGTTCTTGATTTACGACTGGTTGCTTAAGACTGTTTGAAATTATGATGGCCTTGAAAAAAACTATGACCCATCTTCAAAACTGTGACCGCCACACTACTCATGAAGTCATGTGAAATGGAAAGACCATTCTGGTTGGGGATCTCCTACACTCCATTTGGTTTTTTTTCTTCTTGGCTTTTGATCAGTTCAAAAGAGGCAGCAAATTTTCTTCTGTAACTAACTTTACAGTACAGGTAGTCCTTGACTTCCGACCACAATTGAGCCCAGAATTTCTGTTCTTAAGTGAGACACTTGTGAAGTGAGTTTTGCCCAATTTTATGGCTGTGGTAAACATGATCATAAAATTGGGTCCAGTCACTTAATGACCCCAATTCCAGTCCTAATTGTGGCCTTAAATTGAGGATGGACCCTGCCAGCCAGAATAATCACTTTAAATCAAGGATTATCTGTACTGTAGGGGAAGGATTAGAGGAGAGGTTAGGTTATTCTCTATAGCAACAAAACTTCAGCAGGAAACTAACGGTAGCTTATGAAATTTAAATGCATGAGATTTACGCTTATACCTTGTAATAAAATTGCTAATTGGAAACAGGTGCTGCCAGATTCCTTTAGAGGGGTCAGGGAACGCACCCAAAACTTCAGCTTGAGAAGGCAACACCAGGGAAGCCATTTTGTAAGCAGGTACTACTTCAAAATCTGGATTGTCTAAAATAACTCTTCCTCTTGAGCTTCAAAACCAATAGAATTTTGTGTCATTGTAAAGTAAAACTACAGTCCTGCATGAAACTAGGCATAGTTTTATATCTTGGGATTGCAGCATCATAAATCCTGTAAGAGATTTGCATGGCTAGTCATAAAATATTTCATCTGGAAGAGAGAATGGCTCATAAAAACTAATAAAGGCTCATTATGTCAAGTAAAAGAAAACCAGCCACTCAGATTTAAGGGAATTTATTTCAGAGATTACAATGGAGAACTTGAAGCTGTGATCTAGAGGAAGGGAGAACAATGCAAAGACATGATTGGCGACAAATACTAAACCGCTTTTAAGATTGCTTGAGGGTGTATTCAGTAAAGTGTTTATTTCACGTTAACATAAAATCAGTCCATTTTTTACCCTTGCTGCTGCTTGTGCAGTCAGTTTTATTACTGTAGAAAGTTGGCATCCACCTCTCCCCTAGAAGAATGACCAATTTTGAGAAACATTTTAAAAGGCAGAATAAAATATTTCCTAAAAGAGAAATAAAAAATCTTAAGGGAGACAGAAACTCAGAGCCCCAGCTCCTTATCACTCCCAAGCAGATACTAAGATGAGGCCAGCTTTTACAAATGCAGATTTGGTAATCCATTACTCCATGCAGCAAGATCTGAACAAAGGTAGGGTTAGCCTTCAGCCACAATAGGAATTGCCCAACAAGTCCCTTCATTGCATCGGCCAAACTTCAACCAAGCTTAGCTCAGACAAACTCCTAGGATTTGTACACGGCCCCATGGGAGTCTGACAATAGCCAATATGTTATGTATGTAGGTTTGAGTGTTATTGGTTAGTTTGAATTGTTCTTGTTAGTTTGAATTGTTCTTGTAAAATGTCAAATAGGATTGGTTTATGAATTATGAATTATTGGTTTGAATTGTTCTTGTAAAATGTCAAATAGGATTGGTTTAAATAGTGCGGGGAAACCCTGCACTCTGATTGGCTGGCAACTACGGCTGCTGGCTATAAGAAGCAGCCATAGCCCAGCCAAGTCGGGTCCATTCGAGCTGTAGTCACTTAATAAACTCTTCACTGAAGCTCTTCGCGTCTGACTCTTCATGCAAACATAACACGATAGAACACATGTTCTTGCACAGGAACAGGAAGCTGAAGTTCAGAGCCCAAGAGAAGGTATAGAAACCTCTCAACTCCATGTGGTCAGCTACCCAGAATCACACATGCTTGGTAGTTCTGTTTCATCAATAAATGGACCTCCTTTTCCAATCAGCCTGCAGCCTCCATTTTGTCTCCAGTGCCAGCTTGGAACTAAACCAGATGGATATTTCTTCCAACATTACCAATAATCAAAGAGTCTTATCATTTATATTTGGGGGACTGGAGAGGGATTAAACATGGAAATCAGATTGAATCATCACATATGTAACTTACAGCAGTCACCTTGTTGTTGTTGTTTTAAATTTATTTATTTATTTTGCCATCAGTACCAAGAAAAGTTTCCATTAACTATATCTATGGAGATTCTCAGTCATCCAGATCATGGTTGCCCCAAAGGTGCTTTATCTTGGTTTATTTTTTTCCCCTTGAAAACATTTCGCTTCTCATCAAAGAAGCTTCTTCAATTCTGTTGAAGGCAAGCGGACTTTCTTGGTTTTTCCCTTGAAAATGCTTCGCTTTTCATCCAAGGAGCCTCTTCAGCGGCAGACATTAAATCTAGACTTCTGGTGGAATTCTCTTTTCTCTCTAGCACCCTCAGCTAGGCTTGAAAACAAGTTTTTAGATTTACATGGCTTTCTACCATGGCATTTCACAGCATCTTGAAAATAGTGACGCATCAATCAGAGAAATTTGCCAGGTCTGTTCAGAAAATTCCACAATCAACTTTGGTTGTCTGTGGTTGCGAATGGTTAGTGCCTCTTGTTCGTTCAGTATCAGCTGGCAAATTGTTAAATTCCAAAGGTGAGTCGCTGGCTAACTGAGACCTAGCATTTGATTATGACATGTACATATTTTCATACTTTATAAGCCAGGTTCTCCTGCAAGAATGTGTAAACAGATAGAATTGCAAGCAGCTTCCAAGATATCCAGTGCTACAACTTCCCAATTAGATGGCTGGATGAGGACAATTTAGAATAATATTGTATCAACACTACTGTTTCATTACAGTCTACATACCTCCATTATTACAATGTACAGATACTTCTTGATTTACAACCATTTCTTCAATGCTTGTTCAAAATTAACTACGGCACTGAAAAAGTGACTTATGACTGTTTTTCACGATTGTGACTATTGTGGCATCCCCATGGTCACGTGATCAAAATTTGCTCGCTTGGCAATTGGTTCATATTTATGACGGTTGCAGTGTCCCAGAGTCATGGGATCACCTTTTGGAAACTTGAAGAGCAAGATCAATGGGGAAGCCAGATTCATGTAACAACCATGTTACTAACTTAACAACTGCAGTGATTCACTAAACAGTTGTGATGCCACTGATTCTGAAATGAACTTGATCTCAAATCATTCAGAATTACAGAAGTCCAAAGAATGTACTTTTAAATTCAGCCTTGAGTAAGGAGGGGTATTTTTTTCCCCTGAGAACTTATTTTAAATTCTCTCTCTATAATATATATCAAGTAGCTCAGAGCTGCATGGAAAATGAATTTTTAGCCTGGAGGTGAACTGCCACAGGTATCAAATTAATATAGGCTTAGAGGATATATTTTATTCATTTACTGGCTCCAAAATTGTAGGAAATCATGTTGCGTTACTTGGCAGTTTCCTGAAGTTTAAACTTGGGGAAGGTACTGGAAGTAGAATTGTATGTGGCATGGGTTTCTTGCCACTGACATATCTTTTACAAGGAGGGAGGAGGAAGAGAAGGAGAGGGAGGGGGGAGGAGGAGGAAGAGGAGGAGGAGGAGGAAGAAGAAGAAGAAGAAGAAGAAGAAGAAGAAGAAGAAGAAGAAGAAGAAGAAGAAGAAGAAGAAGAAGAAATAATAATAATAATAATGAGTTTCAGATGGACTTCATTCATCGGATAGTCTCTAACTTAGTCACTTACATTGTTTAGAAATGTAGTTGTGCAAGCTAAGAATCCTGAGTGTTATAGCACATTAGATATTTGAGAATCTCTGCTTGGGGTATTATTAGCCATAAGAGTTCTGGACATTCTAATGTTGGCTAGATGTTCTGGGGTTATATTGTCTTCTAGGAGTGTTGTGAGTTGCAACCCCAAGATGTCTAGAGAACATCAGGAACTGGCTACTATAACTCATTCTTATCCTTTTCTTGTCTTTGTTCCCCTCCACATTCAGGACAACATCAACATTGAGGAAGCCTCTCGGTGCTTGGTGAAACACATAATTTCCAGCGACAGTGAACCAGTGCAGCCTATCAAGCCAGATGTCATTAACCTTCACCTGAATCCTCCAAACGCAACCCCTGCTCAGCTTGCTTCAGAGCCTAAGGAATTTCCAAGCTGTTTATGGACATTGGAACTGAGCTCAGAAGAACTCATGAATAACCCATGAAGCAGGATCTCTCCAATGCGAGGCAGCTGGGCTTGCATTGCTCTTGAGCAAACAGAAAACAAAGCAGAAACCAAGATTAGAACATGTGTATTGTTCCTCAACATATGGCTGGGAAGAAGAAGAAAAAAAGCCCCATATATTTAAAACAAATATTTTCTATTATTCCTTTGAGTAGTTTGTTTGAGAATCATATGCAAATAGGACTTATTACCTGGGCAATTTATGTTACTTGCTCATCCAAAGTGTTTTCCTTAAAAGCAGTGGTGGGATTTAATGGGTGTAACAATTGGTTCAGAGAGAGAATGCAGTGTTTGAAAACCGCTCATTTTTCAGCTCTAAATCTTACCTTCTGCTGCAGCCCCAGTGAGTAAAACAGCTGAGGCGTTGTGCTGTGCAAATCAGCTGGCCTGCAAAACACAGAAATGTAGGACAGACTAGGGCAGGGGTGGGTAGGTGGGTGGGGCCAACTAATCTCGGGAACTACCAGTTCATGTGAACCGGTCTGAACTGGCTGAATCCCACCCCTGCTTAAAAGACTAAGGCCGTGATGGCGAACCTATGGCACGCATGTTGGAAGTGGCACGCAGAGCCATTTCTGCCAGCATGTGAGCCGTCGCCTGGAATAGATCCACTGGGCATGCGCGCATGCCTCCAGCCAGCCAGCTAATTGTCAGGTATCTACCACGCATGCATGGGGTGGGGCACACTGGAGATGTGTGCATGTGCAGGGGCGGGTACAGGGGTCACGCATGCATGCACAGATGTATGCAATGCAAGTGGGGGGTCATGTCGCATGCACAGGGCATGGAGGGTCACACACATTACATGGATGCAGGCACACGTGTGCCATTTTCAGCACGTGATGATGAAAAGGTTAACCGGACTAAGGCGTCCAAACACATTGTTTGTCATTTTCATTGTGTGAGGGTTGCTCTCTTGAAGATGGCTACCTTTTGCTTTCTGAAGATTTTCTCATCATGCATCTCTATCCCAGCCGTGTTTGGGCACCTTGGTTTCATGGTTTATTTCCATGATTTCCTAAGTGGAGAAGCTGACATAGTCTCAGCTCAGCATGGTATAAAGTTAAATCTGAATGCTATCACTCAACTTAAAACAGTCTGTTTAATGACCAAAGTTACACTGGCGCTGAAAAAAGTGACTTATGACCGCTTTTCACACTTACGATCATGGTGGCATCCCCATGGTCACATGATCAAAATTCAGACATTTGGGCACTTTACTTATATCTATGGTAAGCGGTGGCCTAGAGGTGCAGCTCTTGCCTCACGATCAGGAGGCTGTGAGTTTGATCCTAGGCAGAGGCAGATATTTCTGTCTCTGGGCACAGTGAGAATATATCTGCTGAAAAAAAAAGTCCGCATTGGTGACAGGAAGGGCATCTGGCCAGTAAACACTCAGCTCCATTCAGTTGCCCAGACTCCACCCCGCAAGGGATTGTGGGGTCATTAAAAGAAGATGATGACTTATATTTATTATAGTGGCTGCAGTGTCCTGGGGTCATGTAATCAGTTTTTGTGACCTTCTGACAAGCAAAGTCAATGAAGAAGCCAGATTTAATTAACAAAAGTGTTAGTAACTTAACAACTGCAGTGATTCGCTTAACATCTGTGGCAAGAAAGGATGTAAAACAGGACAAAACTCTTCACAAATGTCTTTCTTAGCGACAGAAATTCTGGGCTCAATTTCGATCAAAAGTTTAGGACTACCTGTATTTACCCTGGGTTATTATTCACAGATTCAGAATAAGAAAATAGCGAATACAGAAGTATGGATATTTTTCAGCCAACCTCTTTCATATAAATAACAGCTTCCAAAGGTTCAAAGTCAAAGTACAATCTTTCTAGTCTTGTTTGTAAAACCGGGGTCAGGAACTATGGCCCTGGGCCAAGATTTCCCCGAGGTAATTCCCACATACCATTATCAAACCCAATCAGTTTGGGAGGGGCAGCTCAGCAGTGGGATGTTGCTGGTTTGCACCGGTTCTGGTGAACTGGTAGTGCTACCTTGTTTGTGAGCTCAGCTGATTCACACAGCAGAACGGACTGCCGTGCCTCAGCTGTTTTACTCACCAGCGCTGAACACAAGGTCAGTTTTGAAGCCTAAAATCGGTGGTTTATGGATGTTGCACATGCACATGAAGCGCACTCTCACAGAAACAGTAGTAAAAAAGGGTGAATCCCACCACTGGGGTAGCTGTAGCAGAGACTATTCTTTTCTGTCTCAAATTTTATTGATTTTTTAATTAATTACATTTCAGAGTGCTTAATAAATGTCATGTTGTCTGGGTATTTAGTTCGCTTAAAAATTCTGATTCTATTCTTAATCTTTTTTTCCCAACCACTGGAAAAGAGATTCCATGTTTGATACTATTCTGTGTCTTCTTTCTGCTTAGTTTTCAATGTCAATCTATCCATTTCTGCACAGTCTAGTATCTTCTTTAAAATCTCATTTTTCCAATATTGTGTGAATATAATCCTTGCTGCTGTTATAACATGTAATGTTAAATACAGACATACTGAGAGATTATTCTTAGTGTTCCAGATTGGGCCCTGATTTCAACAGTTTCATTAACTTCCATTCTCAAACACTGTTTTTAAATTGATGGCCAGAAACATTTAGAGATTTTTTTAAATAGCTTTCTCAAGCTGCAATGAGGGAACTATATCCATTTTCAGAGGCTGCTTAGAAAAACCCACGGTTGCTATATGTAGACAGAACAACAATATGAAGACTCTGAAAAGTTGGAAGGCTCACACAATTTCTTCACCAGTAGAATTGTCTGCACCTGGATCATTGTAGACTTATTAAGTCTTTGGGTGGCTTTGTTAATAATTTTAGAGTTAAAAAAAAATACTGAATTAACTGGAAGGATGTCCAAATCTCTACACCTGCTACATTCACTGTTTTCTTATTTTGAATCTGCAAGCAATTGCACATAAATAATAAGACTACATTTGCAGAGACATGTTGTCCTTATCTCTAACTGTGTAGAAAGGCAATGTCAGCTTCTGTTCACTTAGGGATTCAGTCAAGCATACAATTTGACCAGAGCTGCTTAAATCTTTGTATGCAGCGGTATCTACAAACAGCAACAACAGTAATGGAACTGAATATTTTCATGGCAATTTGGAGATACAGACGATGGAATGTCTTGCAATATTTTTCTGGAGATTTTTTAAGGAGAAAGGTGTAGAATATCTATTTTGTATTGCAGCCCAGTGAAGAATGCTATATTCCACTAGCATTGTCCACTATTTTGATGGCTCATTTTGGTATGAGGGAGAAATAGCATTCTTCAAATTACCCAGAAACAAGTCACAGAGAATAAAATCAAGACATAAAATCTATTATTTATTTATTTATATTTGAATTGTATGTCAAATTACCACAGAGGTTAGAAACAAGTCACAGAGAATAAAATCAAGACATAAAATCTATTATTTATTTATTTATATTTGAACTTATGTCACTCCATCTCAAGACTCAGGGCGGCTCACAGCTAAAAACACAGAGGTTAAAAAAATTATCCCAGAGGTTAAAAAAAAACAACCTAAAAAACTAAATTTTGGGAAAGTGTGCAAATTAAAACATACTTTATCCATTAAAAACAATTTGAAAGTGGAAGCATTTACCAAACATGCTTAGTCCTCAACTTACTTATTGTAATTGGAGTCAGAAAATTCATTGTTAGGTGAGGCATCACATGACTGCACCCATTACAATCTTTCACACCAGCCGTTAAGTGAATCCTGTGGTGGTTAAATTGAATCTGGCTTTCCCTTGGCTTTGCTTGTCGGAATCCAGCTGGGAAAGTCATGCATTGTGTTTGCATGACTGCAGCACACATTGTGTCCACATGGCTGCAGATGCTGCAACTGTTGTCAAAGCCAGCCAGTTGCCAAGTACCCAGATTGTGATCGCATGACTCCGCAGTTGATGTGAAGGTTGTAATTTCGAGCAAGTTGTGAGTCACTTTCTTCAGCACCGCCAACCCATCATTGTACCAATGGCCATAAGGTTCAGGACTGCTCATACTGTACATTCAGATAAAGGCTGTAAACCCATCTCTTTGGGATGCTTTACTTTGTGTTGCCAAAGCTAGGCTTTTCCCAGGAGGAATGTACAGCTGTGAAGATTGGACCATAAGGGAGGCTGAGCCAGGGGTGGAATGCTACCGGTTCGGCCCAGTTCTATAGAACTGGTAACTCTGAAAAGCAGCAGACGCCAAACTGGTTCGGTGTGACAACCTTTTGGTCATCTGTTCGGTCCACCCGCCTGCCCTGTCTCTTGGCTGTCCTTTATTTCCTGCTTTTTCAACCTCAGCTGCTTTGCGCGGCACAGCTGAGGTTGAAAAAGCAGGAAAGAAGAGGGTTTTCAAATGCTGCGCACCTGAGCGCAGCACCTGTCAGCTTTCTGGGTGGCACAGCTGATTTTTTTTCTCCAAATGCTGTACATGTACATGCAGCAAAACGCACTGTCACTGAACCAGTAGTAACACCTGTTGAATCCGGGGCCTTTGCCCAGGTTCGGCTGGTTCGCCAGCTTCACCCCTACCTGAGCTGAGATGCCCTTCGAACAGTCACTCATGCGCTCGTCACCTCCAGAATCGACTACTGCAACACTCTCTACATGGGGCTGCCCTTGCGGACCACCACGAGGTTGCAACTGGTGCAAAATGCAGCCGTATGGCTGTGATGGGGTGTCCGACATCCACATGTTACACTCCTCCTGCGCGACTTGCATTGGCTGCTTGTTGCCTTCCGGGTTAGTTTCAAGGTTCTAGTAACAACTTATAAAGCCCTAAATGGCTTGGGTCCAGGGTTCTTAGGAACCTCCTGCCAGCATCACATTCGGACACACCCTGTATGCTCCCATAGGAGGGACCTCCTTGGGATACCTCCGTTAGGCATTGTCGGCTGGCAGTCCCCAGGCTAGGGCCTTCTGTGGGAGCGCCCACCTCTGGAATCAGCTCCCCGTGGACTCTGGCCCCTGATCTCCGCCTCCTTCCACCGGGACCTGAAGACCTGGCTACAGCCTAACAGGCGGTCTGGATTGACCGGGATGGGGTTTTTAACTGTTTTAATTTTTTAAATTGATTGTTCAGACTTGTATGTGTTTAATTTACTTTTATTGTAATTCTATGTTATTTTTAATGTTCATGAGTCCTTAGGGAGAAGGGCGGCATACAAGTCAAATAAATTATTATTATTATTATTAATCCCATCCCTGGGCTGAGCGCCAAAGAATTGATCCTTTTGAGTTGTGGTGTTAAGAGACTGCAAGGAGATCCAATCAGTCAATCCTAAGGGAAATCAACCCCGACTGTCCTTTGGAAGGACAGATCCTGAAGCTAAAGTTCAAATCCTTTGGCCATCTAATGAGAAGAGAGGACTCCTTGGAGAAGACTGTGATGACCCGGGGCAAGGTGCAGAGGCAACACAGTCAGCTGATAGCTCCAAACTGCCCCTTTATTGCTTCAACTTTCCCCCAAAGGCTCCCACATTTACGGCAAGTCCCAGAGCAAAGTGATCACCCACACACATACACGCACACACAACCTCTGAATGCAAGTAGCCCAGCACAATGCTGTGAGCACAACAGCTGCAAAGCAAGAAATCCAGTGGGATAAGGGAATAAGTCCATGAGTCCAGGAAGCAAAGGAACAAGGCAAGTAATCCAGGAAGCAAGAAATAAAGCAAGAAGTTCAGGAAACTTCCAACATCGGCAATGGCACACAACACCCCATGAATTCAGCATTCATTTCCGACAAATGCCTCTCCCCACAGAAACTCCTTAAAGCTCATTCCCCAGGTGTGCCTTGTGAAGAGGGACGGGTTGCTCTCCTCCTGAGTCATCATGTTGGCCTGCACTATTCCCGCCTTCTCTCCACTCTCCATGCTCGGGGATCATCACCTGAGCTCTGTCCCTTCTCACGTTCACTGCTTAGCCTCTCTTGGTCGTCCTGCCCCGTTCCTCCTTGCCTACAAGCCATCCCAATCCTGAAAGGCCTCCCCACATTCCTCTGAAGCCAATGAAGTCACCCCCTTCGATCTCCATCGGTTCCAGCTCTGTCTCATCTTCCTCTGCAGATTCAGGCTCCAATGGGGGCATGATAAAGTCCCTGATGTTGGAAAAGATGGAAGGCAAAAGGAGAAGTGGACGGCAGAGGAGGATATGGTTAGCGTCACTGACACAATGAACATGAATTTGGACAAACTCTGGGAGACAGTGGAGGGCGGGAGGGCCTGATGTGCACGCTCACAAAACTGGTTGTTAAACCGGTTCAAGCCCACCACTGACTAGATGTACTGTAATTCAGAGTTAGGAAAGGAGGCTCAGTAAGATTGCAGCTTTAATGTTTTCCACTGTGGTTTTTCCAGCTTGCTCATCAGAAGAAAAATACTTGCTTATTTCAGCCGGACATGCAGAGGGGCAGTTTAGTTTCATTTTTTGTTTGTTTGTTCTCCTAAAAATGTACTACTGCTTTTAAAGGATGCAATTTTAGCCGAAGAGCTACCGCAGTTTGATAATGTGATTGTACGTTGCCTCTAACTCATATGATTATGCTGAAATTGATACACTCCAGTTGGTGCATATAGAGATCTTTGTTCAATGGACTCGAAACCATAAATCAATTTCCCCCTTTAATTGTATCTGTTATGTATGTAGGTTTGAATGTCATTGGTTTAGTTTGAATTGTTCTTGTAAAATGTCAAATATGATTGGTTTTGAAAAGTGCACTCTGATTTGGCTGCGGCTGCTGGCTATAAGCAGCAGCCCAGCCAAGATGGGTCCATTCGAGCTGTAGTCACTAATAAACTCTTCACTGAAGCTCTTCGCGTCTGACTCTTCATGCAAACTTAACAGTATCCCTCCTTCTTCCTCTTCCATACCTTCTGATATTTTACTAAGTTAAATCTGGGGAAAAGGTTAGAAAACTCCAACCTCTGCTCGTGGTGAGGAGGAGGTACAAATATCCTTAGTTTCAAGTTTTTAAAAAATACATCCAAGGGAGCACAGGAACAATATCTGTTGTTTAAGTTGCATGCAATCAGAACGGAAGACCAATTCATGACTGTGTGAAGTTTCCCCTGCCCAGTCGTATTTGACACTAGGGGGGGCAGTGCTCATATCTGTTTCTTAGTCGAGAGAACCAATGTTGTCTGAAAACACTTTCCTGGTCAGGTAGCTGGCAGGATTATACACCAAGAGGCACAGAACGCTGTCACTGGGCTCCCATACTCACCTTTATTCCCTGCTTTTGAAGCGCAGCTGCTTGCACAGCACAGCAGAGTGCTGCGTGGCAGCTGCTGAAGTGACAGGGAGAGTGCAGGTTTGCAGGAGGTGAATTGGAATGCCTCTGCGCCTGTGCAAAGTATGCATTGGGCATGCACGTGCGCGCAAAGCGCGCCCACCAAGCCACACCCACCAAACCAGTGGTAGAAATCTTCGCATCCCACCACTGTGTGTCATGCATAAATCTTGCTACCTACATCCTGGATCCTCACTTTCTTCGACTGGACTGAAAGGTCTGAAATAAATTGCTCCTTTCTGACCCTTGCTTGTGCTGGATATTAGTAAAGTTCTCAAAACCTTCTGGGAGATTTCGTGCAATCTTGATGTTCTTGCCCAAGATCGTGTGAGATCACCGCTGTGGCAGAGATCTGACTGAAAGATAAACCAGCAGCGTTTAAATTACTGCATTGCTTTATTCCATGGAGATGGGAATATTATTTTAAAAGTTTAGGAAAATGTCCTTGGAGATCTGCAGCATTGCAAACCCTCATCCAGTGGTGATAATCATTTTTTTTTACTACTGGTTCTGTGGGCTTGGTGGGTATGGTGTGGCTTGGTGAATGTGGCTTGGCTTGGCGGGCATAGCTTGGTGGGCACGGCAGGGGAAGGATACTGCAAAATCTCCATTCCCTCCTCATTCCTGGGGGAAGAATACTGCAAAATCCCATTCCCTCTCCACTCCAGGGGAAGGATACTGTAAAATCCCCATTCCCTCCCCGCCCCACTAACCTGCTTTCCAGCTCCATTCTCCTGTGCAGGGCAACAAAAGGAGACCCAGCTGAACAGCTGGGACTCAGGAGGCAGAGAATAGATGGGGGCGGGGCCAGTCAGAGGTGGGATTTGCCGGTTCTCTGAACTACTCAAAATTCCCACTACCGGTTGCCCAGAACTGGTCAGAGCTGGCTGAATACCACCTCTGCCCTCATCCTAGGTCAAAAGGCAGGTTAAAACTATTTCAAACAAATACCCAGCTAGATAAAGGAGAGTTGTAATAATCAGGACTTCTTAATAATGTAGAAGGCGAGGTGGCTACTGACATCCACAGCGATCAAAGCCCCCATAATTCTGTCCAGATCAGAACAGGAAAACAAAGAAGTGAAGGGGTTGAAAGGTTGAAAGCAGGAATTGTGTGCATGTTCTTCTATCCACAAAACCCACTGCCTTGCCTGAAGAAACCGAATTCCTGCTGAGACTCTTCTGAGCTGCTCTCTATGCAAATACCACCCAATAACTTCACACTGAGCGTAGAAATGCTATAGTGCAGTGTTCACATACCTGCTCTGCATATTAAAGATGTTTGGTTTGGTCTGATTGTCTCCAGGCAGGACCTATATCCAGGGATGGGATTCAAAAAATTTAGCAAAGGGTTCTCTGTCTAGTTGCTGGGTGGGTGTGGCCATGCTGGGCATGGCCTAGTTGGCTTCCTGCACTGTGGGTGGGGTTTTGCTCTCCCCGGGCTCCGGAGGCTCTCTGGACGCCGGAAACGGGCCCATTTCCAGTCTTCCCGAATTTCCAAGAGGCCCATTTTTCACCCTCCCTGAGTCTCCACACACACCCTGCACTTACCAGCATCCAAAATAGGCCACATGGGGACTCCTGGGAGGGGCGGGGTGGGTGGGTGGGTGGGTGGGACCAGCCAGGAGTGGAATTTGGGGGTTCTCTGAACTGCACAGAATCTTATCTAGAGGGTCTCCCAAACCCCTGTGAACCCCCAGAAGCCCACCCCTGGCTATATCTGAATATTTGGCGAACGCCTGACAGGATTCATCTGACTGACTGACTGACAATGTGCTATCCAGTTCTTGTTGCTCTTAGCAACTACATAGATATTCTCCGCAATAAACACCCTTTTTACGACCCTGTAATCTCTTCATTGTGGTAGAATCAGTGCTTTTGGATGGAGCTGAGCATTTACTAGCCAGATGCCCTCCCTGATGCCTATGCAGAGTTCGCAGCGGATACAGGTAGTTCTCCACTTACAACAGTTCGTTTAGTGAATATTCAAAGTTACAATGACACTGGAAAAAGTGATCGTTTTTCACACTTATGACCCTTGTGACATCCCCATGGTCACATGATCAAAATTCAGACCCTGGCAACTGACTCATATTTATGACGATTGCATATCCTGGGATTTCTTTTGTCCAACCATTGACTTGGATGCAGTTCTTTCTCCTGTCCCTCAAAGTTATTCCTTCTGCACATTACATCCATACCTTCTATTGCTGTAAACTTCTTGGAGTCACGCAGAAACTGAAGTATGTGATCCTTCTTTTTTAAATCCATGATAGGTTGTAGCTGCTAGTTAACTTCTCTTGTTTTCATTTTCCACTTGACACCAGAAGTCAGTTTTCACACAGCTTAAGTGATCCTTTAATTGGCAGTGAGCTTGCTACAGAGCCAGTCCACAAGATACCTGCCTAGTTAGTTAGCAGTCCTTGAAATCATTTTGAGATCCTTGAATGAATGCTCCTTAATTTAGAATTAAAGCTTTCATGACAAGATGGTGAACTTTCCAAACGAGGGCTGAGACACAGCTGTGAAATGTGAGCCCATAAAAAGTCTTTTCTGGTGTCACTCACTTGTGCTCTGATTTGATATCAATCCTTCTAAAAGCACATTCCGGTCTCAAATGTGCCTTTTTCTTTTTTCAAGAGACAACTGGACTTTCTGGTTTTTGTTTGAAGACATTTCACTTCTTACCCAAGAAGCTTTATCAGCTCTGACTGGATGGGGAGGATTAGAAGGATTTACATTCCTTGCAGATAGCTGGTCATTTGCATTCATTTAGCGAGTTGTTGAGGCCACCTGAAGTTTATCTGTGTCCTCAGGATCACCTGAGTGGTGCAAATGGGTATGGAGCCTTCTTAAAACTGCTGAAAGGACTGTGTTGTAGACTGGAGATAGATGATGTCGTATCCCTCCCCCTCTGTGGAGAGAGAGCTGTTCAGTTTTAACATAGATGGCCTCTTTGACCTCTCTTTCAAAACAGTGGTCTTCTCTGTCCA
Source organism: Naja naja (assembly GCA_009733165.1). Classification (NCBI taxonomy): domain Eukaryota; kingdom Metazoa; phylum Chordata; class Lepidosauria; order Squamata; family Elapidae; genus Naja; species Naja naja. Next base: position 61,588 of record SOZL01000504.1, on the reverse strand, counting down.
AAATGTGGACTTTGCTGTCTTCAAAAGGGTGGCCTTTGTCTTTTAAATGCAGATAGACTGCTGAATCTAGTCCTGGTGGGTTTGTTCTCCTATGTTGTGCCATGCATTTATGAAGTAGTTGTTTTGTTTCATAGAAGCTAAAGAAGCTTCTTGGATGAGAAGTGAAACATCTTCAGAGAAAAAAACAGAAAGTCCGGTTGCCTCTTCAAAAAGCACCTTTGGGACAACCATGACCTGGATGATTGAGAATCTCCATAGACATTTAGCACTTTCAAGGTGGAATCACTGAGAAACAAAGCAAAATACAAGTATGTACAGAGGGAATTGTTTGATTCACAAATATATAGCCTGCTGTGTTGTTATACCTGTATAGGTAGTCCTTGAATTACAACAGTTCACTTAGTGATCATTTGAAGTTGCAATGGCACTGAAAAAATTCATGTTGTGGTCCACCAGCAGCCTGCAGAGATGGCAGTAGAGTTGGACAGTCGGGAGGAACATGGGTCAGTCCGGAAGTCTGGGGAGGACTTGGACGAGGGTCCTGCATCTGATACAGAGATGGGGCCAGGGCCATCTGGGAGTTATGTGCTGACTCCCGAGCCTCCAGAATCTGGCAGCAGTGAGGCAGAGGAACAAGGGGAGCTTGTTCCCAGTGTGCTGCAGAGCTGCCAGAAGGCAAGAACAGTTAAGACAAAAGGGGCGACTCCAGAGTTAGGCTTGGAGGTGATTGGCCCTCCCATAAGACATAAAGAAGGAGCAAAGGGACAGGAACCTTTGCAGGAAGCAACTTTGTTCGTACTGGTTGATTTGAAACCTGAAGCTCTGTGTTGAATTTTCGCTCTGGTTGGCCTTGTATAACTAATTGGAAATTTAGTCGTTGGCAGCATTTCAAGGAAGATAAAGGTGTGTGCTTATCAGACTTATCCTGAAGGACTTTGGCAGACTTCCATGGGACTATTTACAAACTGTTTGAGACTCATTACGGGCTGTGAATGACTAAAATTTGAAATAAAGAAAAAGGGGCTTTGGGACTAACATGTGTTTGTTAGTGTCTCAATAAGCCTTGGTCAGAACAATTCAATTCAATTCAGAATAGAGCTGGAAGGGACCTTGGAGGTCTTCTAGTCCAACCCCTTGCTTAAGCAAGAGACCCTGTACCATTTGAGAAAGTGGCTGTCCAGTCTCTTCTCAAAAACCTCCAACTCCTTCAGAACTCTGGGCTGTAATCCGTCAGGTCCTGGAGATTTATATTCATCAAGATCAGACAGATGTTCTCTTTTTTATTTTAATTTTTATTTCTAATCTGTCTTTTGCAGTTATGTTTTTGGTAGGTTGGGCTATGGTTTGGATGAAGACCGATGCAAAGAATGAGTTAAGTAGCTGTGTTTTCTCGCTAATGCCTACTACTTCCTTGCCATCTTCTCTCTGTAGTGGACCAACTGTTTCCTTGACTTTTTTCTTGTTATTTATATGTTGAAATAAACTTTTTAAAAATTATCTTTGACTTTGGTTGCAAGTTTTTGTTCATTCTGAGCCTTGCTTTTCTGGCTTCATCTTTGCAGATTCGGGCTATCTGCTGACATTGTGCTTTAATTATTTGGGGTCCCTCTTTCCATTTTTTGTACCTGTTCTTTTTGTCTTTCAGTTTATCAGAGAGACCTTTGTGCAACTATGCTAGTTCTTCCTAAAACTTAGAACTTATGACCATTTTTCACACTTTTCAACCGTTGCAGCATCCTCATGGTGACATCATCAAAATTCAGATGCTTGGCAACTGGCTTGTATTTATGATAGTTGCAGTGTCCCGTTGTCATGTGAAAACCTTTTGTGATCTTCTGACAAACGAAGTCAATGGGGAAGCCAGATACTCTTAACAGCCATGTTACTACCTTAAAGGTCATAAACCGGGGCAAAACTCACTTAACAACTATCCCACTTAGCAACAGAAATTTTGAGCTCAATTTTGGTGGTAAGTTGGGGATAACCTATATAAGTAGTCCTCAACTTACGGCCACAATTGAGCCCAAAATCTCTGTGGTTTAAGTAAAAGATTTGTTAAGCAATTTTCACCCCATTTTATGACCTTTCTTGCCACAGTTGTTAAGTGAATCACCACAGCTGATAAGCTAGTCCCACAGCTGCTAAGTGAATCAGGCTTCCCCGTTAACATCCAAAGCTCACAAAAGGTGATCACATGACCTTGGAACACTACGACGGTCATAAGTAAGCGTTAGTTGCCAAGCATCTGAAATTTGAGCAGGTGACCATGGGGATGATACAAAAGTTGGAAGTATGAAAAACGGTCATAGGTCACTTTTTCCAGGGCTGTTGCAACTTTGAATGGTTGTGACCTGTAGTTATTGCATCAGTTTTCAAGATTGTATAAATGCGCTTGTGTCTAAAGAAATTTGTAGCAGCCAATTGTCACAGCACCCCAGAACAAAAATTCAACTCTGTCCTGGGGGAGTGGTCAGATGCCCACGTGTCCCAATATATTTTTGGGGGAAGGAGAAACCTCACGAAAGATTGCAAGAGCTTGCATTGATCTGAGTTAAAGAGGGGAAGGCCCCTGGGCTGTTACCTGAAAATATTATCAACCCCCTGCTGCAGATGAATTAATCACATCCAAAGGATTTAATTACTCTCTGCAAAAGAGGAGCAAGAGAATCCAAGTTTCCCTAATCAATCTCAGTTCTAACATATGCAGGAAGCCACTTCAATCAACTCTTTTACCGATACTCAGATAGTGCAGGCTTGGGAGTCTGAATTGATGGAGGCGTTTAAGTACTTTTCTTGGCAAAAGTTGAGAAGTGGTTTGACCAGTGGTGGGATTCAAATAATTTAACCACCCGTTCGCCCAGGGTCAGGTTGGCTGTCGTGGGAGGTGTGAGTCATCCCCGTCCTCCAGGTCCATTGCACATGCGGGACAAGCCTCCCGCGACAGCCCACCCGACCCTTGGCAAATCGGTTGTTATATTACACACACACACACACACCCCGCTATCGAAGTGGATCCTGAGTGCTGTGCTGCAATGGAGAAATAGGAATGTCGGTTGAGGCTCCATTCAAAATCCCAGAAAGAAAACCTTAGACTCCATTGTTATAGAGCAGGGGTGGCTAACCTTTTTGGGCTCCTGTGCCAAAAATTGTGCATGTGCTCGCATACTCGTGCTTGCATGCCAGTACCCAGAAGGCAATGCATGCCCCCCACACCCCCTATGCATGAATGGGCAATCCTAACCCACCCACCTCTCACCGCCCCCTTACCTGCACAGCACCTCACAGCTGATTTTCGGCGGGTTTAAGGCCTTTTTTGGCCTCCCAGAGACTTGAGGAAGGCTTCTGAAGGCTTTGCAGGCTGAAAACTAGCCCTGTCTCATCACTTCGGTATTTTGGAAAACAGGAAGTGATGAAGGGCTAGTTCGCCTAAAGCCTGCAGAAGCCTGCAGAAGCCTTCCTCAAAGGCCTTAAACCCGCTGAAAATCAGCTGTGAGGTGCGCACAGTGAGTGTTTGCCTGCAGCTCATGTGCAGGCACAAATGGCTCTGTGTGCCACCTATGGCACGCATGCCATAGGTTCGCCATCACGGTTATAGAGAAAAGGACTTTTACTGAAAATTGAAGTGGCAGCATCAGAAGGAACACAAGATCTGAGGCAATAGGCGCGAAAATCACATATAGAAAGTTATCCCATGTCACCACCCCAAATAGTTCAAACTGGCCATTCAATTGGAGATGTGTATAATGTCATGTGAGGCATCTTCAGGTGACGTTTCACACATCTGGTATGCCAAGATGGTTGGCCTTGGCTACATCTGCGCAGTAAGCAAGTAAGCATAGTCAAGAAAACACCCCAACTTTAACATTTCACCAACTTAAACCTCTAGCACTCTTCCCACCATGAAGCTCAATTATTCTTCCCTCCCCCCATTTCTAGGGCAGCCAGAAAGACAAGCAGAAGAAGGATTCTTGGAGGCTGGCAGGGAAATGGAGTGGCCGGTGTGAGGGAAGGAGGAAGCAGAGAAAGAAAGGAAAGCAGCCTTCTCCCTCCCTTGTGCCAGCCATTCCACTGCCCATTTCTGCACAGCACCCAGGATCCACTTTGATAGCAGGGGATGGGGGTGAGTTGGTAATTTAACAACCAGTTCGATTGAACTGATGTGAACCGGCTGAATCCCACCACTGGGTTTGACCCTCCCGTTTATAGGAAGGTCATGGAAGAATCACCTTCATTTTCACAAATCATGAATAGAATAACAAAGTTGGAAGGGACCTTGGAGGTCTTCTAGTCCAACCCCCTGCTTAGGCAGGAAACCCTATAGCACTTCAGGCAAGTGGTTATCTACTCTCTTCTTAAAAACTTCCAGTGTTGGAAAATTCACAACTTCTGGGGGCAAGTTTTTCCACTGATTAATTGTTCTCACTGTCAGGAAATTTCTCCTTAGTTCTAAGTTGCTTCTCTCCTTGATTAGTTTCCACCCATTGCTTCTTGTCCTGCCTTTCAGGTGCTTTGGAGAATAGATTGATCCCCTCTTCTTTGTGGCAGCCCCTGAGATATCGGAACCCTGCTATTATGTCACCCCTGGTCCTTCTTCTCATTAAAATAAACATACCCAGTTCCTGCAACCGTTCTTTACATGTTTTAGCCTCCAGTCCCCTAATCATCTTGGTTGCTCTTCTCTGCACTCTTTCTAGAGTCTCAACATCTTTTTTACATCATGGCGACCAAAAGTGGATGCAATATTCTAAGTGTGGCCTTACCAAGGCGTTATAAAGTGGTATGGACACTTCCGTGATCTTGATTTCATCCCTCTGTTCATTAGCCACTGCAGTGATTCACTTAACAACCACGGCAAGAAAGGTTGTAAAATGGGGCAATATTCACTTAACAACCGTCTTGCTTAGCAGCAGAAATTTTGGGCGCAATTGTGGTCATCAATCAAGACCCACCTGTAGTTTCCTCGATCTGAAAAAAACAATGGTGGCACATTCTTCTGACAATCAGATGAGCTTTTAATAATCACATCCATTCCCCCTAACTTGGAAACAGTGTCATGCATTCCTGTTTGTCTTTTTTGGAGAGTTGTTTTTTTTAAAGAAAGAAAGTTCTTTCCAATTGCATTCATTTCAGTTTAAATGCAAAAGAATTGGAGCTTAGATAGATAAAGTCATGGCCTGGGAAATTCATTTATTGGACACTCCTTTTTTATTTTATTTTTTTGGACAAAACCACAGAGTATAGATTTCCCTTCAAGATACAAAGCTGTAGGTTTAATCCCACGGGGAGGTAACAATGCTTGGGGCTAATTTGAACAACTCTGCAACAAGCTGCAGTAAATTAGAATTTGGATCTTTGGCAGAAACCAGCTGCTAAAAATAGCTGCAACTCGTAAGAAGACACCAGGCAGTACTGGAAAGCAAGATCATGTTGAAAATTCCTTATCATGTCTTCGGCTCAGGAAGATGGAGCAGTGAAGGCAAGGTGGGAAAAAGAAATTTTCATTAATTTTAGGAAGGCAGGTAGAGGTTCTTATAAAGTTGATTCAAAGCCATCTGCCTCCTGAGTAGAAACCTCCTTTTGCAAGCTGTCAGGGGAAGCTTTCTGCTTGTTAGAGTTAAGAAAAATGCTTCTCTTCTCTTTTTTTTTCTTTTAAATTACATTTATATCCCGCCCTTCTCCTTCTTCAGGGCGGCTTACAATTTTTGGGATACAACCCAGTGTGCTCAGAAGTAGCCTTAATTCCATTGTATATGCCTGCTTGTTACTAAGCGGCATTTTTACAAAGTCAGCTTCTTGCCCCCAACAATCTTGGCTCCTCAATTTACCTACCCCGAGAGGATGGAAGGCTGAGTCAACCTTGAGCCTGGTGGGATTCGAGCCTAAAGCAGTTGTAGGCAGCTGGAACTTAAGTGCAGGCAATTAACAGCCTAAGCCACCAAGGCCCTCTCTTCCCATGGAACACGGAATAACAGGGTTAAAAGGGATCTTGGAGATCTTCTAGTCCACCCCTCTGCTCAAACAAGAGACCCTATGCCATTCTGGACAAATGGCTGTCCAGCCCGTTCTTGAAAAGCTCCAGTGATGGAGCACCCACAACTTCCGGAGGCAAGACGTCCCAATGATAGATTGTTCTCACAATCAAGAAATTTCTTCTTAGTTCCAGGTTGGATGTTTCTTTAATGATCATCCAAACATACTTCTTGTCTTACCCTCATGAGCTCTCTTCTCTCTCCTCTTCCTCTCCCCTTCCCTCCTCTCCTCTCCTCTCCTCCCCCCTCCCATTCTGTCCTCTCCTTTTCTCCCCTCCCCTCCTCATGTTCATGCATTTTCAGAAAGGGATGAAGTGGCACTTAGGAGTGAGAAAATAGAAAAACGAGTCGTGTTCCCACAACCCAGGGAAGCAAAAACAACCAGCTACATTTTAGCCTAGCATCCAATGTCAGCCAGTCCATCTAGTAGTTAATTATGATTCATGGCATCTTAAGTAGGTACTAGATACTGCCGGAAAGATTCCGTGCATTGAGTAAGGCGCATGTCGTAAGAATAATTTGGGGTCCCAATTCGAAATGGGGTTGCACAAGATCAAATCAGAAAGAAAATCATTCAGAAAGAAAATCAATCAGAAAGAAAATCAGGAATTTTAGAATCAAGTTCATAAATGGCTACAGGAAATGTGCAAGGAGGAGATACAATTCACCCCAGAATTCTTTTTACTTGGAATTACAAAAAGGACATATCCGAAAGATACTTTTTACTTAATGATACATATTATTACTGCAGCAAGGATAGCTTTTGCTCAAAACTGGAAAAATACTGAAACTCCAACTGAAGCAGAAACACTAAGAAAAATTATATGCACAGAGATGGACAAATTGACTATGGAAATAAAAACAAGGAAGAAACGGACTATTATAAAATATGGAACAATTTTTATGGATGGCTGGACAGAAGAAAGATCCAATAGCTTATCCTAAATCGGACTTGATCTACATTGGACAATAAGTGAGATGAACTTAGCAATACCTGTTCAAATTTAATGTATGCTTTGTGTGTGGTTATATGTTGTTTAAGTTTATGTTTGTTTATGTGTGATTATATAATAAAATAAACTATAAATTAAAAAAAAAGAAAGAAAATCATTCTGATTTGGTCTTGTTTCCTCACAGACTGTGAGGAAGGGAGATTTATTTATTCCCAGAAGGAAAGAGGTTTCGTTCCTACCGATAAAATGAGGTTCAGAGAGGTTGTTTTATAAGGGGGAAGGGGCTGGATCTTGGTCTGGGTACATGCTGTTCTAGTGTGTGACTCTATCAAAAGATCAATCTTAATTGTCCTTCCTGGTGTCTGTTGGCTTGCCTTTGTTCTGTAGACAGTGTGTCTGGGCCACCAATTTTAGATTTGGGGAAGTGTAAATGAACAGATTCTCATTCACCAGGTAATTGATTTTACTATTCATCAATTGATAGAGCAATTTTAGCAGTGGATCTTTGTTAAAATGTACTCCTTTGATTGCAAATAGTCTTGGTCAATTATTTGAGATGGGGGTGGGGGGAGATCTTCTATGAGTATCACTGATTATTAAAATTCTTCCTGTGCACACTTCAATTAGGGTGTTTCAGTTACAGAACCTTTCGAAGTATCTGAATGAGCGGGTCACCCTACTATTACTAAAGCAAGGCACCTTATGGAGTTGCAGCATCTTAATAACAGAATAACAGAGATGGAAGGAATCTTTGAAGGTCTTTACTCACAATGCCCTTTCAAGCAAGAAACTGTGTATCATTTTCCAGACAAGCGTTGTCCACCTCTTCTTAAACTCCTCCAGTGATGGTGCACCCACTACTTGTAGGCAAGGTGTCCCACTGGTTAATTGTTCAAACTGTCAGGAAATGTCTCCTTAGTTCTAGGTTGCTTCTCTCCTTGATTAGTTTCCATCCATGTTTCTTGTCCTGCCTTCAGGTTCTTTTGTATCTGGTTTTGTATGAGAAATATTGGAATGCAGCTGTCCCAGAATCATTAAGCATTGGTGGTTCTGTTTCATCAATAAAGTGAACCTTTCTTTCCAATCAGCTTCCCACCCTCCATTTTGTTCCAATGCCTTCTCCTGGCTTAAAGTTGACCTGATATTTTCCAACATTGGACACGATATACTGTTCTCAGGGTGGGATTCAATTTTTTAACAACCGGTTCTGTGGGTATGGCTTAGTTGGTGGGCGGGCTTGGTGGTCATGTTATTGGCTGTGTGGCCAACTCAATATCACTCACATCGAGGCACGCATCTCCTCGCCTGGCCTCTCATGACTGTGGGATGCTGCAACAGTCGTAAGTGTGAAAATGGTCATAAGTCACTTTTTTCAGTGCCATTGTAACTTTGAATGGTCACCACAAGCAAAGTACCAGCAAAGGAGGGGAAAACTCCAGAGACGTTCCTGAGACAGGAAGTCTAGTCCTGCCAAGAATGTAATAAGGGTTAACGGAGAGGCAGTTTCTGTAAGCAACACCAGAATGTTTCCTTCCTGCCTTCCTTACAGGATTAGGCCAGTAATTTCTTCTAACAACCGGTTCTCCGAACTGCTTAGAATGTTAACAACCGGTTCTAGAGAATAGGTGTGAACTGGTAGAATCCCACCCCTGCTGTTCCTGTGCTGATTACTGTATTTGTTGTTGTATATTATTTAATTTTATTTTTAGCTCATGTCATCCAGCCAGAGAATCTCTGCTAAGTTGCTAGATGGGCTGAAAATTAAATTTTCACATAAAAAGATGGATGACACACCTCTATATATTCCACTAGTAACATAAAATAATAAACACGAGAGAGAGGGAAACAAATAATCTGTGTGGTCACATACTGTTCTGCAAAGGGTCAGGAAAACCACACCTGTACCTTATTATGAATAAATAAATCTAAAAAGCATTATAAATCATGGTATATATCTTTGTTTCAAAGACATGATATGGCACAGCCCTTCTTCAATAGCCATGGAAACTGAATGAAATTCTAGACAAATGCAAACTCCAATTTTGATTCCAGAACAAACGAAAGCAGAATCCGTAAGTGTGAGCAGAATTCTACATTTATACTGTTCACTAACTGGATTTGCACATTGTTAAGCCATGGCTTGCATACACAAACACAACAGATTTAATTTAGTTTTTTTAATTACAGTTTATTATCAGATAAAATATAGACACAGACAAAAGGAAATTAAAGAGAGAAAAAGAAAAGTTTAGAAAGAAGGAAGGAAGGGAAGTAGAAAAAGACTAAGTAAAGAATATTGGGATCAGATTTTATCCTAATTCAAAAGATTCTTAAAATTAATATAAAACTGAAGCCAGAAGTTTTCCTTTTAGGTGGGATGGACAGAGAACTTTGTTGAATCTTATAGGGTAATTCTCAACTTAAACGTCTTCACTTAGTGCAGGGGTGTCAAACTCAAATTCATTGAGGGCTGCATCAGGGGTGTGCTTGGACCTTAGGGCAGGGTAGGTGTGGCCAGGGTGGCTGTACAATTACATGCCCACTTGTGTTGGGGGCATCTGTGGTGGCCCGAGCATTCTGCCAGTGAAAATGGGCTCCTGAGCGCTGTTTTCAGCTGGGACAGCCTCCTGCAACTCTCTGCCAGTGAAAACAGAGCTCAGGAGGGGCGTGCATGGCTCTCCCGAGCTACATCATTTCTGACAAATGACAGTCCAATCTTTTCTTGAAAGTCTCGAGTGATGATGCTCCCACAACTTCCAAGGACAAGCTGTTCCATTGGCTGATTGTTCTCACTGTCAGAAAGTTTTTCCTTATTTCCAGGTTAAATCTCTCCTTGTTCAGTTTCCATCCATTATTCCTTCTCTAGCCTACAGGTGCTTTGGAAAATAGCTTGACCCCTTCCTCTCTGTGGCAGCCCCTCAAATATTGGAAGACTGCTATTATGTCTCCCTGGTCCTTCTCTCTTCCCTAGACTAGTCAGACCCAGTTCTTGCAATCATTTTAGCCTTCTATCTTATGTTTTAGCCTCCAGTCCCCTAATCATCTGGTTACTTTTCTCTGCACTTTTCTAGGGTCTCAACATCTTTTTATAGTGTGGTGACCAAAATTGGGTGCAGTACTCTAGGTATGGTATTACTGAGGCTTTATAGAGTGGTATCAGTACCTCACTTGATCTTGATTGTATCCCTCTGTTGATGCAATTTAGGATTGCATTGGCTTTTTTGGCTGCTGCTGCACACTGCTGGCTCATATTTAGCTGGTTGTTCACTAAGACTCCAAGATTCCTCTCACAGTTATTGCTATTGATCCTGGTTTCACCCAGTCAGCCTGGTTTCATCCAGTCAACATTAGGACTTATTCCATCTGAATTTGGCAATCCTAGATTAACAACTCAAGGGAACTGTGCATTAAAACACAATTTTTGTCCATCATTCTTCTGCCTACTTAAACTCAGGGGGTCATCTGTCTTTCAGAATGTGGTTATATGTGAAGAGTTTGTAAGTTGAAAACCCACTGGGGAGAACATGGCTGGCTGGAACATTTTGACACTAACCCTGCTGGTTTTTTGGCCAGCTAGTTCAGAATTTCTCAAGCTCAACTTCACATCTCCAGGAGGTGTCAACTGTCCTACTATATTGCCTTCTGAATGTAAAAAAAACAAAACAAAAAAACCCCAAGGTCTGAATTTTTTATTTGGCATATTTTCCTAACCAGGTGGAGAAAAACAAACATACTAAAGCTGCTTTATTGACAGGCAAAGGAATGTTGCAAAGGTAGACTTTATAACCCGGGGTTAAGCATAACTGGGATTATGTGACCGCTAATTGTGACCTTCCCAGACAGC
>SOZL01000504.1:0-49762 GCA_009733165.1 Naja naja | reverse complement strand
TAATGGGCAAATTCCAAATTTAGAAGGAAGGGGAAACTTCTTAAATTTTTAATTTGTTGTCTTAAGGGGTTAGGGAGGGGAAATGGGTCTGTTTGCAGCCCGGTTCGTGGCAGGAAGCGGGGTTGGGGGCCGGCGAGGCCCCGGGACTCAGGTGGGGGCCACATTCCTAGGGTGGTTGGAGTCGGTGGCAGACGCCGAGGCATAGGGTCAGACATGCTGGGAGTGCGCACTGGCCAGCTCTGCGGCGTTGCTCGCCCGACCCTATGGCCTCCTCCCTGGGAGTTCGGGAACAGGGACCCCTGGGCTTAGGCTGGTGGTTTTAATGCCAGGTCCGGCGGGTAAAGCCACCCTCCTCCGCGGAGATTATTGAGGAGGAGGCTGCGGACCTGGCTTGTATCACCGAGACCTGGTTGGGCCCGAGGGTGGTGTCCCTCTGGTTGAATTATGCCCTCCAGGTTTCGGTTGTGCACCGCCACGGGCCCAGGGAAGGGGTGGTGGTGGCTGTGGTTATTAGGGAGACCTTGCTTCCAAGGGAGGTCACTATCCCAGAGATAGGCGGAAGTGAGACCCTTCTCCTGAAGTGGGGGCCTAACGGTCAGGTGGGCTTGCTGCTCACATACCTTTCTCCCAGCTGTGTGACAGCTGCCTTACCGACTTCTTGACGCCCCTCTCGGGTGGCGGTGGAGCTCCCAGGCCTTATAGTCCTGGGGACTTTAACCTGCCGCCCCTGGGGATGCGCCGGGATTGGCCCGGAATTCATGTCTTCTATGGAAGCCATGGGCCTGACCCACTAATTCATGGCCCCACTCATGAGGGGGAACACTCTAGACCTAGTTTTTGTCTCTGAGTGGTGGCGAGTGACAGAGGGCATCCTGTTTATACGGCTCTGCCCGCTCCATGGTCTGATCACTATCTCCCTGCGGCTGGTTTTCCAAAAGGCCACCCCCACTGCTGGGACAAGGAGCCTCTTGATGGTTCCGCCCCCAGGCTTTATGGACCCTGAGCGGTTCCAGGCGGAACTGGGGCCTTTTCCTCTTCCCTTACTCACAGCTCTGTTGAGGATCTGACGGCCGCTGGCAGCGGGCCGCTCAGAGGCCCTTGACAGGGTTGTCCCCATGCCCCTCACACGCTGATCTCGGATGGCTCCCTGGTATACAGAGGAGCTCCGGGAGATGAAGCGCCATCGGAGGGGCTTAGAGAGCAGGTGGAGGGCCACCCGCCTCAATTCGACCGAACCCAGTTAAGAGCCCATAGGGACTTACCTGGGAGCTATGAGGATGGCGAAGGTCTTATCTCTCCGCCTCATAGGCCCGCAGAGATAACGCCCAGCCGCCTCTGTTCGGTTACGCGCTCTCCTTTGTCCTGGGAGGGGCGATCCGCTATGGGAAGGGCTGAGGAATTTGGACAATATCTGTCGGATAAGATCACCACCGAAGTGGGTTGTCCACTGATTTGCAGTGGTCTGAGGAGCGGGATACAGGTAGTCTGGCAAGTGTGTTCTGGGATGAGTTCGATCCTGTTTCCGGGATGAAGTGGACGGGATTATGCGGCGCCTGAGTTCCACCACATGTTTGTTGGACCTGCCCTTCCTGGCTGTCTTATGCCGCCAGGGAGGTCACCCGCGTTGATCCGGCAGTGGTCAACGCCGCTAAGGGAGGGTGTTTCCCTCCGCCTGAAAGAGGCGGTGGTGAGGCCCTCCTGAAGAAGCCTGCCCTGGATCCCACTGTGTTAGATAACTTTCGCCAGTCTCCAACCTTCGCTTAGCTAAGGTTGTTGAGAGTGTGGTGGCCAGACAATTTCCGCTTTTCCTGGATGAAACGGACTACCTAGATCCGCGCCAATCGGGCTTCCGTCTGGTTTCAGCACGGAGACGGCATTGGTCGCACTGATGGATGATCTCTGGAGGAGCGGGACAGGGTTCTTCCTCTGTCCTGGTCCTGTTAGACTTCTCAGCTTTATACCATCGACCATGGTATCCTTTGATGACGCCTTGGGTGGGGCACTGTTCTGTCTTTCTACCTCCAGGGCGGTCGCAATCGGTGTTAGCAGGGGGCAGAGATCGCCCCAGGGCACTCACTTGTGGGGTCCCTCAGGGTCGGTCCTCTCCCTTTATTTAATATCTACATGAAACCGCTGGGTGAGATCATTCGTGGTTTTAGTGAGGTATCATCAATATGCTGATGATACACAGTTATATATCTCCACCCCCAGATCAGTGATGCCCTCTCCGCGGATGACTGTCTGGATGCGGCACGGATCTGGATGGACGGAAATATGCTTCACTCAACCCGCCAAGACTGAGTGGCTGTACATACCGCATCGCGTCCAGTTTGGAATGTCCATCGCTGACCATAGGGGAGTGGTGCTGCCCCCGTGGATAGGGCTAGGAATCTGGGGGTCCTCCTGGATGCACGGCCCGCTGGAGGAGCAGGTGGGAGCCGCCACCAGGGGGCTTTTGCCCAGATCCGCTGGTTCGCCAGCCGCCTGCTTCTGGACCGCGATGCCCCGCGCACGGTCACTCATGCCCTTGTTACCTCGCGACTCACTACTGCAACGCTCTCTATTTAGGACTGCCCTTGCACACCATCCGAGATTGCAACTGGTGCAGAATGCAGCGGCGCTGGTGGTGATGGGAGTTCCCTGTTCTCCCATGTTGCCCCCTCCTGCGCGGGCTTGCATTGGTTGCCGGTTGCGCCCGGTGAGGTTCAAGGTTCTATCCTAACATACAAAGTCCTTCACGACATGGGTCCCTATTATTTAAGGGAGCCACTGCTGCCGACATCGAACACCAACCGCTCTGTACGATCCCACAGACAGGGGTTTTGGTCCCGCCAGCCGGACAGTGCCGCTGGCGTCTCGACGACGGGCCTACTCTGTTATGCCCCTGACCTGTGGAATCAACTTCCCCTGAGCTTCGCCTGGCCCCTGACCTCCATCTTCCGCCGCCACCTGAAGACCTGGTTGTTTAACCAACCGGCTGTGACCCTGGGGTGGGGTGGTCTTTTAGAGTTTTATCTCTGCAATTTTAGTGTTAATTCGCTTGATTGTTTAATCTGGTTTTAACTAATTTATTGTTGTGTGTTTTATTTTGTAAGTCACTCCAGTCCTTTTGGAGAGGGGCGCATATAAGCCCTTCTCTGGAGACTCAGGGCTGCTTACAATCTTTGGAGCACAATCCAATGTGCTCAGCCTTCATTCTATTGTATATTCCTGCTTATTACTAGGGCTTTTTGGGGGCCCCAAGCGCATTTTACAAAGTCAGCTTATTGCCCCCAACAATCTTGGGTCCTCAATTTACCTTCCCCGAGAGGATGGAAGGCTGAGTCAACCGTGAGCCTGGTGGGATTGAGCCTGCACTTTTCAGGCAGCTGGAACTTAAGTGCTAGGTGTTTAACAGCCTGCACTACCAAGGCTCTTTTGTTGCCCTGCACAGGAGAACGGAGCTGGAAAGCAGGTTAGTGTGGTGGGGAGGGAATGGGATTTTACAGTATATCCTTCCCCTGCCACGCTCACCAAGCCACGCCCACCAAGCCACGCCATGCCACCAAGCCATGCCCACAGAACCAGTAGTAAAAAATTTTTGAATCCTACCACTGCCCATGCCCCACCCACTGGAAAGATTGGGGGACTCTGCATTGAGGTGATCCAGCCCCCTAGACCTGCCTGAAGCCGGTTGTTTGAACTGTCTGTTTTCTGCAGGCGCTGCTTTAAATGGAGCACGTGGTGCTGTCACAACTCCCCAGCTTCTAGCCCCTCAGTCCGACAGCAGCTCTAATTATTTATGTCTGTTTCTATTATCAAAAAAAGAGAGGATTGATTAATAGGTTGGCACCACCATGAGTGATTCCTTCAAATGGTTCCGCCAAGAGGGACTTGATTTATTTTTTATTTATTTATCTCAACGCCGACCTTTCAAATGGGCTGCAAGATGGAGGTTTTGCCCAGGAATAGTTTTTTTCAACCGCCTGTTGCAGAGTGATTACCTGTTCGCCGCCCAGGTGATCCAAGCTGGTTTGTTTATTTTTTTAAATGGTTATCTCTCTCATTATTTCAGCCACTGAAATGACACATGCTCTCTTTCTCTCTCTCTCTCTCTCTCTTTCTCTGTCTCTGTCTCTCTTTCTCCCACTCTCTCTCCCTCCCTCCCTCTCTCTCTCACACACATACACACACACACACACGAGATGGGATATGTTTTCTGGGGGAAAAAAATATCTTAGATCAAAATATCTTCAGTCCGTTTTGTTCAATACCAGCCTCCCCAACCTATCGTATTGTTGTCTCATACAGGCAGTCCTTGACTTACGACAGTTCTTTTAGTGACCGTTCAAAATGACGTAGGCACTGAAAAAGGTGACTTATGACCCTTTTTCACACAACCATTGCAGGGTTCCCATGGTCACGTGATCAAAATTCAGGTGCTTGACAACTGACTCACATTTATGATGGTTGTAGTGTCCCAGGGTCACATGATCACCGTTTGTGACCTTCTGACGAGTAAAGTCAATGAGGAAACCAGATTCACATAACAACTGTGTTACAAACCTAACAGCCACAGTGATTCACTTTACAACTGTGGCAAGAAAGATTGTAAAGTCGGGCAAAATTGACTTAACCACTGTCTCGTTACCAACATAAATGTGGAGCTCAGTTGTGGTCAATAAGTTACTCAAGGACTACTTGTACTTTCTTGGCATCCGTGACTAAAATTAGTGAAAAACTCCCAAAATGCATATTACATGTATATATGAAATTACTTTCTCCATCAGTCAGAAAGTCTGTTTTTTTTTCCAGTCGCAGTAGAACTACGCAGCAATAATGTAGTGACAAGTCATGAGATCTTACGACTACAATGTTCATAGATTTGAAGGAACTGGACTGAAGCCCATTGCTGGAATCAGGAAATAAATTGAACGATGTAAAACTAGACTGTGGAGTCTGTCAACAGAAGAAAGAGAGGAAGGAAGAGAAATTGACAAGGACACAGTCCACAAAAGTTTGATCGACTATTGTGGTAAAAATCAACCCAAAAAACAGGACACTCAAATAGCTGGACAATATGTCAGGGAGGCAAGTGCCTGAATTTTGATCATGTGACCGTGGGGATTTTTTTGACTGTGTGGTTATAAGTGCGAGGATAGGTCGTAAGTTGGGGGCCTTGTGGTGATCAGGGAGAAGCCACTGGTTCTGAGTTGATTTCAGGAGCAGATGCTAGTAATGGAAGAGTTAAGAGTTGAGTTCAGCCGCATCAGTCATAAATTATTTTAGTGTTTTTGTTTCCTTCAGCTGGACAATATGCTGATATTCTGGATAAGGACCTTTCTCAGTTGTGTTAGCTGTTTTTCTGAACTCTGCTTAAATTAGATTTGAGAAGGTCCGACCTTGAACATAAAGCAAGAGCAAATAACAAGGCTGCTGGCCTTTGAATTGTTATTGTCTGTGTGGGGTGTTGCAATAGGTAAATAGAAATATAGCAAGTATTTGACACAGTGTGAACCTTTCTCTAGACAGAGCAGTCTTGAGACTTTGAACAAACATTTCAGTCCCTTTGTAGCGGAATGATATAGATTGGTGTTATAAGTCTGATTCCATTCTTTTTCAGGTTGGTAATTATCTGGCTACAATATATCACTGTCACTCAATATATGCAGTAGACTTCAACGGGTCTACGGCAATTCACCACACCAACTCACCATGGCCAACTCACCAAGGTCAACTCACCACAGCTCACTCGCCTCAGCCAACTTGCTACAGCTAACTTGCTGTAGACCAAGAGTTACACAAATATGAAAGAAATAGTGGAATAGAATCATTTGCAGCCTTATAGTATTTCTAGCAACTGTTTCCATGGAGATAACTCTTTAAAATGCTCACCTAAAGGCTAAATCTGTGCCTGCTAAGAGTCTTTTTTTGAGCGTTTTCTTTCAGAATTCTACAAAACAGTTTCTCAGTTGAACAAACATTTGAGTTTTGCCCTTTGCCAAATTTGCAATGTTCAGACCATGTTTTCCATGTCACAGTGGTTTGTTACAATGGTTTGTGCCTCTTTTTGTCTGTGTTAAGTCAGGCAGAGTCTGTTTCATGCTTCAAAAGACTTCTCAGATTTTTTTTTTCATCATGTGAACCAAGTTGTTTATAAGTTAAACTTATAGAGAGTTGAAAGAGACCTTGGAGGTCTTGTTGTCCAACCACTTGTTCTATACCATTTCAAACAAGTGGCTGACCAATTTTTCTTAAAAGCCTCCAGTAATGGAGCATCCACAACTTCTAGTGACAAGCCGTTCCACTGGTTAATTGTTCGCACTGTGAGGAAATTTCCCCTTCCGTTTAGGTTGCTGCTCTCCTTGATTAGTTTCCATCCATTATTTCTTGTCTTGTCTTCTGGTGCTTTGGGAAATAGGCTGACCCTCTCTTCTTCATGGCTGTTCCAATAGTTGAGGGGCTGCCGTGAAGAAATGGTGTAGGGTCTCCTACTTTAGTAGGGAGCTGGAGTAAAAGACCTCCAAGATGAACTGACTCATTCATTATCTCTTGATTGCTTATGTCCAGTGGTAGGATTCTACCGGTTTGGGTGAACCAGTAGTTCCGGTGAGCATTTGGCCCCGCCCCCCACCCCTGCTCTTTCCTGTGCTTTATTTCCTGTTTTTTAGCACGGCTAATTCACGTGGCAAAGTGATGAGCCTTGGTGGCTCAGGCTGTTAAATGCCTGCTCTTAAGATCCAGCTGTCTACAATTACTGTAGGCTCGAATCCCACCAGGCTCAAGGTTGACTCAGCCTTCCATCCTCTCGGGGTAGGTAAATTGAGGACCCAAGATTGTTGGGGGCAATTAGCTGACCTTGTAAAAATGCCGCTTAGTAATAAGCAGGCATATACAATGGAAGGAAGGCTACTGCTGAGCGCATTGGGTTGTATCCCAAAAATTGTAAGCCGCCCTGAGTCTTCGGAGAAGGGCGGCATATAAATGTAATTAAAAATTAAATTAAAATTAAAATTTTGCCGCACCTCAGCTGTTTTAGTCACCGGGGCTGCAGTAGAAGGTAATTATTAGACTTGAAGAATTGGCTTTTTTAAAATGCAGAGCGTGCACGCAAAGCGATTCAACCAGTTGTAACATCCATTGAATCACACCATTGTGTTCCTTTCCCCTCCTTTTTCAGCTTCCCTGCAAATCTCTCATAGTGTAGGAGATGTAGATGTGTTCAAAAGTGTCCTTTTATCCTTATAGGTCAAGAAAGGTTTGGGAACATGACCCGGGTCTACTACCGAGAAGCTGTGGGAGCTTTTGTTGTCTTTGATGTTACAAGGCCAGCTACCTTTGAAGCCGTAACCAAGTGGAAGCAGGATTTGGACACTAAATTGACTCTCCCTAACGGCCAGGTGGTGCCAACTGTCCTGTTAGCAAACAAATGTGATCAAGGCCAAGAGTTACTGGTGAATAATGGCTTCAAAATGGACCAGTTCTGCAAGGACAATGGATTTGTGGGATGGTTCGAAACATCGGCTAAGGTAACTTACAAATGCCTTTAGTACCTTGCAAATTCTTTTGATTTCACAGACTCCTGAAATGGTCTTCGAGATCCCCCAGGAGTCCTTGAACCACACTTTAAGTGTAACATTACTCTGATTGGTTTGGTTTAGGGCAGGGGTGGGATTCAGCCGGTTTGGGCCAGTTCGAGTGAACTGGATGTTAAATTTACATCTGGTTCGTCAAACCGGTAGTTGAATCAACCAATTCTGGGAGGGTAGAAAAATGGCCTTCCCAAAAGTTCTGGAAGTCCAGAAACGGGTCTGTTTCTGGCTTCCAGAGGGCCTCCGGAGTCTGAGGAAGGCTGTTTTCACCCTCCCAGAGGCCCTAGGGAAGCCTCCGGACTCTGGGGAAGGTGAAAAATGGCCCTCCTGAAAGTTCTGGAAGTCCGGAAATGGGCCAGTTTCTGGCTTCTGGGGGGCCTCTAGAGTCCAGGGGAGGCTGTTTTCATCCTCCCACAGGCCCGAGGGAAGCCTCTGGATTCTGGGGAAGGCAAAAAACAACTCCCCTGGAAGTTCCGGTAGGCCATGCCCACCATGGCCACGCCCACCCAGCAACTGGGCAGAGAACCAGTTGTTGGGATTTTTGAATCCCTCCCCTGGTTTAAGGCAATGCTACATTGAGTGTTAACTTCTCCCCTCCCAGGTTACAAAACATGAAAAAAATGACCTCTCTTCTTTGTGGTTGAAATACAATTCGCTTAAAAAGGTATCTCCATTTATATCTTGTTCTCTTAATATTGTTCCTAGTCTCCGAATGGGGGTGTGAATTTGTATCTCTCTTCTGACAGGCTTCATTTTGAGGGGTGCAGTGGGTCAGTGGTTAAAGATGCCGAGCTTGCCAGCTGGAAAGCTGAAAGCCGCAGTTTCAGACCCAAATTCTGCAAAAACGGAATGAGCAGTTCGAAAGCATGCAAATCAGAGGGGGTATTCAGCAGGTTGTGACCAGTTCTGGAGAACCGGTAGCAGAAATTTTGAGTAGTTCGGAGAACTGGCAAATACCACCTCTGACTGGCCCCACCCCTATCTGTTCTCTGCCTCCCAAGTCCCAGCTGATCGGCTGGGTCTTCTTTTGTTGCCCTGCATAGGAGAACGGAGCTGGAAAGCAGGTTAGTGGGATGGGGAGGGAATGGGATTTTGCAGTATCCTTCCCCTGCCATGCCACCAAGCCATGCCCACAGAACCGGTAGTAAAAAATTTTGAATCCCACCACTGATACAAATGCAAGTAGATAAATAGGTACCATTTTGAAAGGTAACAGCATTCGTGTGCCTTTGACATGTAGCCATGTCAAAGGCACACAGCATTCCATGACCATGGAAATTGTCTTTGGATAATTGGCTCCCTTGGCCAAGTTGAGATGAACACCGCCTCTTAAAGTCAAACACAACTGAAAGAAAAACTTTTAACTTTACCTTTTAATCATTGTTCTCCCACTGCTTTGAAGAACTGGTTTCATGGCACAACTAATGTCTTTAAAAAAACTATCTCCATCCCAATTTATCTCTTTTATTCCATGCACTTTTTGCAGATTTCCCTTCTTTCGCCTGATTATTTTAGAAATCTTATTAGCATATCTTTGGGGTTTGGCGTTTGTTTGAACTCAGAAGGGAAGAATTTATGGGTGAGTTTCATCATTACCTTGAAGTTTTAAATATAGTAGCTTGTAATTAAATTTTGAGATAAAATACCCAATTTAATTAGCCTTTACTGCATGTTTCCTAATGCTTCTAATTCTCAAATTATTTCTGTTTCTAAATATCAACCAAATCCAATCTAACGTGAGTAACGGTTTCTGAACTTTTCCACATATAGCTCATTTTTCACAGCAGAATTACGTTCTTTGCTCTCATCTGTGAAATTTGAGAAAACAAACCTGTTGGTCATTTATTAACTGGTTCAAACATTATTATTATTATTTTTATTATTTTATTAGACTTGTATGCTGCCCTTCTCCCGAAGGACTCAGGCCGGCGAACATATTAAAAGAAGGATATATACAATAAAAAGATATTAGAATAAAAACAAGTCTAAATTACAAGGAACTGCTAAAAACAATTAAAATTGCAATAATAAACAATACTATTAAAACTACCCACCCACATGGTCAATCCAGGCCAGCCTGCTGAAACAGCCAAGTCTTCAGGTCTCGACGAAAGGAGCGGAGATCAGGGGCCAAACGAAGATCTGCAGGAAGCTGATTCCATGGGCGCTCCCACAGAAAAGGCCCTAGCCCTGGGAGCCGCCAGCCGACAGTGCCTGACCGACGGTATTCCCAGGAGGCCCTTCCTGTGGGAGCCACGGGCGATCGGAATGTGATGCAGGCAGGAGGCGTTCCCGCAAGTATCCTGGACCCAAGCCATTTAGGGCTTTGTAAGTCATTACTAACACCTTGAAGGAAACCCGGAAGGCAACCGGCAACCAATGCAAGTCGCGCAGGAGGGGTGTAACATGGGAGTATCGGGATACCCCCATCACAGCCCATGCGGCCGCATTCTGCACCAGCTGCAACCTCCAAGTAATCCGCAAGGGTAGCGCATCCTTACCAAATCTTTCCAAAGCAAAGTACAGGTAAATGTCTATGGAGATTCTCAGTCGTCCAGGTCACAGTGGTCCCAAAGATGCTTTTTTCAAGAGGCCACTGGACTTTCTTTGAAGACATTTTGCTTCTCATCCAAGAAGCTTCTTCAGCTCTGACTTCTATTCCCCACCATCCTGTCAGGGCTGAAGAAGCTTCTTGGATGAGAAGCAAAACGTCTTCAAAAAACAAACAAACCAGAAAGTCCAGTTACTTCTTGAAAAAAAAGCACCTTTGGGACATAGTACAGGCAGTTCTTGATTTACGACTGGTTGCTTAAGACTGTTTGAAATTATGATGGCCTTGAAAAAAACTATGACCCATCTTCAAAACTGTGACCGCCACACTACTCATGAAGTCATGTGAAATGGAAAGACCATTCTGGTTGGGGATCTCCTACACTCCATTTGGTTTTTTTTCTTCTTGGCTTTTGATCAGTTCAAAGAGGCAGCAAATTTTCTTCGTAACTAACTTTACAGTACAGGTAGTCCTTGACTTCCACCACAATTGAGCCCAGAATTTCTGTTCTTAAGTGAGACACTTGTGAAGTGAGTTTTGCCCCATTTTATGGCTGTGGTAAACATGATCATAAAATTGGGTCCAGTCACTTAATGACCCCAATTCCAGTCCTAATTGTGGCCTTAAATTGAGGATGGACCCTGCCAGCCAGAATAATCACTTTAAATCAAGGATTATCTGTACTGTAGGGGAAGGATTAGAGGAGAGGTTAGGTTATTCTCTATAGCAACAAAACTTCAGCAGGAAACTAACGGTAGCTTATGAAATTTAAATGCATGAGATTTACCGAAGCTTATACCTTGTAATAAAAATTGCTAATTGGAAACAGGTGCTGCCAGATTCCTTTAGAGGGGTCAGGGAATGCACCCAAAACTTCAGATTGAGAAGGCAACACCAGGGAAGCCATTTTGTAAGCAGGTACTACTTCAAAAATCTGGATTGTCTAAAATAACTCTTCCTCTTGAGCTTCAAAACCAACAGAATTTTGTGTCATTGTAAAGTAAAACTACAGTCCTGTATGAAACTAGGCATAGTTTTATATCTTGGGATTGCAGCATCATAAATCCTGTAAGAGATTTGCATGGCTAGTCATAAAATATTTCATCTGGAAGAGAGAATGGCTCATAAAAACTAATAAAGGCCCATTATGTCAAGTAAAAGAAAACCAGCCACTCAGATTTAAGGGAATTTATTTCAGAGATTACAATGGAGAACTTGAAGCTGTGATCTAGAGGAAGGGAGAACAATGTAAAGACATGATTGGCGACAAACACTAAACCGCTTTTAAGATTGCTTGAGGGTGTATTCAGTAAAGTGTTTATTTCACGTTAACATAAAATCAGTCCATTTTTTACCCTTGCTGCTGCTTGTGCAGTCAGTTTTATTACTGTAGAAAGTTGGCATCCACCTCTCCCCTAGAAGAATGACCAATTTTGAGAAACATTTTAAAAAGGCAGAATAAAATATTTCCCCTAAAAGAGAAATAAAAAAATCTTAAGGGAGACAGAAACTCAGAGCCCCAGCTCCTTATCACTCCCAAGCAGATACTAAGATGAGGCCAGCTTTTACAAATGCAGATTTGGTAATCCATTACTCCATGCAGCAAGATCTGAACAAAGGTAGGGTTAGCCTTCAGCCACAATAGGAATTGCCCAACAAGTCCCTTCATTGCATCGGCCAAACTTCAACCAAGCTTAGCTCAGACAAACTCCTAGGATTTGTACATGGCCCCATGGGAGTCTGACAATAGCCAATAGAACACATGTTCTTGCACAGGAACAGGAAGCTGAAGTTCAGAGCCCAAGAGAAGGTATAGAAACCTCTCAACTCCATGTGGTCAGCTACCCAGAATCACACATGCTTGGTAGTTTTGTTTCATCAATAAATGGACCTCCTTTTCCAATCAGCCTCCAGCCTCCATTTTGTCTCCAGTGCCAGCTTGGAACTAAACCAGATGGATATTTCTTCCAACATTACCAATAATCAAAGAGTCTTATCATTTATATTTGGGGGACTGGAGCGGGATTAAACATGGAAATCAGATTGAATCATCACATATGTAACTTACAGAAGTCACCTTGTTGTTGTTGTTTTAAATTTATTTATTTTTTTTGCCATCAGTACCAAGAAAAGTTTCCATTAACTATATCTATGGAGATTCTCAGTCATCCAGATCATGGTTGCCCCAAAGGTGCTTTATCTTGGTTTATTTTTTTCCCCTTGAAAACATTTCGCTTCTCATCAAAGAAGCTTCTTCAGTTCTATTGGAGGCAAGCGGACTTTCTTGGTTTTTCCCTTGAAAATGCTTCGCTTTTCATCCAAGGAGCCTCTTCAGCGGCTGACATTAAATCTAGACTTCTGGTGGAATTCTCTTTTCTCTCTAGCACCCTCAGCTAGGCCTGAAAAGCAGTTTTTAGATTTACATGGCTTTCTACCATGGCATTTCACAGCATCTTGAAAATAGTGACGCATCAATCAGAGAAATTTGCCAGGTCTGTTCAGAAAATTCCACAATCAACTTTTGTTGTCTGTGGTTGCGAATGGTTAGTGCCTCTTGTTCGTTCAGTATCAGCTGGCAAATTGTTAAATTCCAAAGGTGAGTCGCTGGCTAACTGAGACCTAGCATTTGATTATGACATGTACATATTTTCATACTTTATAAGCCAGGTTCTCCTGCAAGAATGTGTAAACAGATAGAATTGCAAGCAGCTTCCAAGATACTTTGTCCAGGGAAAATCCAGTGCTACAACTTCCCAATTAGATGGCTGGATGAGGACAATTTAGAATAATATTGTATCAACACTACTGTTTCATTACAGTCTACATACCTCCATTATTACAATGTACAGATTCTTCTTGATTTACAACCATTTCTTCAATGCTTGTTCAAAATTAACTACGGCACTGAAAAAGTGACTTATGACTGTTTTTCACGATTGTGACTATTGTGGCATCCCCATGGTCACGTGATCAAAATTTGCTCGCTTGGCAATTGGTTCATATTTATGACGGTTGCAGTGTCCCAGAGTCATGGGATCACCTTTTGGAAACTTGAAGAGCAAGATCAATGGGGAAGCCAGATTCATGTAACAACCATGTTACTAACTTAACAACTGCAGTGATTCACTAAACAGTTGTGATGCCACTGATTCTGAAATGAACTTGATCCCAAATCATTCAGAATTACAGAAGTCCAAAGAATGTACTTTAAATTCAGCCTTGAGTAAGGAGAGGTATTTTTTCCCCTGAGAACTTATTTTAAATTCTCTTTCTATAATATGTATCAAGTAGCTCAGAGCTGCATGGAAAATGAATTTTTAGCCTGGAGGTGAACTGCCACAGGTATCAAATTAATATAGGCTTAGAGGATATATTTTATTCATTTACTGGCTCCAAAACTGTAGGAAATCATGTTGCGTTACTTGGCAGTTTCCTGAAGTTTAAACTTGGGGAAGGTACTGGAAGTAGAATTGTATGTGGCATGGGTTTCTTGCCACTGACATATCTTTTACGAGGAGGGAGGAGGAAGAGAAGGAGAGGGAGGGGGGAGGAGGAGGAGGAGGAGGAGGAGGAAGAAGAAGAAGAAGAAGAAGAAGAAGAAGAAGAAGAAGAAGAAGAAGAAGAAGAAGAAGAAGAAGAAATAATAATAATAATAATGAGTTTCAGATGGACTTCATTCATCGGATAGTCTGTAACTTAGTCACTTACATTGTTTAGAAATGTAGTTGTGCAAGCTAAGAATCCTGAGTGTTATAGCACATTAGATATTTGAGAATCTCTGCTTGGGGTATTATTAGCCATAAGAGTTCTGGACATTCTAATGTTGGCTAGATGTTCTGGGGTTATATTGTCTTCTAGGAGTGTTGTGAGTTGCAACCCCAAGATGTCTAGAGAACATCAGGAACTGGCTACTATAACTCATTCTTATCCTTTTCTTGTCTTTGTTCCCCTCCACATTCAGGACAACATCAACATTGAGGAAGCCTCTCGGTGCTTGGTGAAACATATAATTTCCAGCGACAGTGAGCCAGTGCAGCCTATCAAGCCAGATGTCATTAACCTTCACCTGAATCCCTCCAAACGCAACCCCTGCTCAGCTTGCTTCAGAGCCTAAGGAATTTCCAAGCTGTTTATGGACATTGGAACTGAGCTCAGAAGAACTCATGAATAACCCATGAAGCAGGATCTCTCCAATGCGAGGCAGCTGGGCTTGCGTTGCTCTTGAGCAAACAGAAAACAAAGCAGAAACCAAGATTAGAACATGTGTATTGTTCCTCAACATATGGCTGGGAAGAAGAAGAAAAAAAGCCCCATATATTTAAAACAAATATTTTCTATTATTCCTTTGAGTAGTTTGTTTGAGAATCATATGCAAATAGGACTTATTACCTGGGCAATTTATGTTAATTATACTTGCTCATCCAAAGTGTTTTCCTTAAAAGCAGTGGTGGGATTCAACGGGTGTAACAATTGGTTCAGAGAGAGAATGCAGTGTTTGAAAACCGCTCATTTTTCAGCTCTAAATCTTACCTTCTGCTGCAGCCCCAGTGGGTAAAACAGCTGAGGCGTTGTGCTGCGCAAATCAGCTGGCCTGCAAAACACAGAAATGTAGGACAGACTAGGGCAGGGGTGGGTAGGTGGGTGTGGCCATCTAATCTCGGGAACTACCAGTTCATGTGAACCGGTCCGAACTGGCTGAATCCCACCCCTGCTTAAAAGACTAAGGCCATGATGGCGAACCTATGGCACGCATGTTGGAAGTGGCACGCAGAGCCATTTCTGCCAGCATGTGAGCCGTCGCCTGGAATAGATCCACTGGGCATGCGCGCATGCCTCCAGCCAGCCAGCTAATTGTCAGGTATCTACCACACATGCATGGGGGGTGGGGCACACTCGGGAGATGTGTGTGCATGTGCAGGGGGCGGGATACAGGGGGGTCACGCATGCATGCACAGATGTATGCAATGCAAGTGGGGGGTCGTGTCGCATGCACAGGGCATGGAGGGTCACGCACATTACATTATGGATGCAGGCACACGTGTGTGCGCGCACACGCACTTTCAGCACGTGATGATGAAAAGGTTAACCAGTACTGGACTAAGGCGTCCAAACACATTGTTTGTCATTTTCATTGTGTGAGGGTTGCTCTCTTGAAGATGGCTACCTTTTGCTTTCTGAAGATTTTCTCATCATGCATCTCTATCCCAGCCGTGTTTGGGCACCTTGGTTTCATGGTTTATTTCCATGATTTCCTAAGTGGAGAAGCTGACATAGTCTCAGCTCAGCATGGTATAAAGTTAAATCTGAATGCTATCAATCAACTTAAAACAGTCTGTTTAATGACCAAAGTTACACTGGCGCTGAAAAAAGTGACTTATGACCGCTTTTCACACTTACGATCATGGTGGCATCCCCATGGTCACATGATCAAAATTCAGACATTTGGGCACTTTATTTATATCTATGGTAAGCGGTGCGGTGGCCTAGAGGTGCAGCTCTTGCCTCACGATCAGGAGGCTGTGAGTTTGATCCTAGGCAGAGGCAGATATTTCTGTCTCTGGGCACAGTGAGAATATATCTGCTGAAAAAAAAAGTCCGCATTGGTGACAGGAAGGGCATCTGGCCAGTAAACACTCAGCTCCATTCAGTTGCCCAGACTCCACCCCGCAAGGGATTGTGGGGTCATTAAAAGAAGATGATGACTTATATTTATTATAGTGGCTGCAGTGTCCCGGGGTCATGTAATCAGTTTTTGTGACCTTCTGACAAGCAAAGTCAATGAAGAAGCCAGATTTAATTAACAAAAGTGTTAGTAACTTAACAACTGCAGTGATTCGCTTAACATCTGTGGCAAGAAAGGATGTAAAACAGGACAAAGCTCTTCACAAATGTCTTTCTTAGTGACAGAAATTCTGGGCTCAATTTCGATCAAAAGTTTAGGACTACCTGTATTTACCCTGGGTTATTATTCACAGATTCAGAATAAGAAAATAGCGAATACAGAAGTATGGATATTTTTCAGCCAACCTCTTTCATATAAATAACAGCTTCCAAAGGTTCAAAGTCAAAGTAGAATCTTTCTAGTCTTGTTTGTAAAACCAGGGTCAGGAACTATGGCCCTGGGCCAAGATTTCCCCAAGGTAATTCCCACATACCATTATCAAACCCAATCAGTTTGGGGGGGGCAGCTCAGCAGTGGGATGTTGCTGGTTTGCACCGGTTCTAGTGAACCGGTAGTGCTACCTTGTTTGTGAGCTCAGCTGATTCACACAGCAGAACGGACTGCCGTGCCTCAGCTGTTTTACTCACCAGCGCTGAACACAAGGTCAGTTTTGAAGCCTAAAATCAGTGGTTTATGGATGTTGCGCATGCACATGAAGCACACTCTCACAGAAACAGTAGTAAAAAAGGGTGAATCCCACCACTGGGGTAGCTGTAGCAGAGACTATTCTTTTTCTGTCTCAAATTTTATTGATTTTTTTTAATTAATTACATTTCGTAGTGCTTAATAAATGTCATGTTGTCTGGGTATTTAGTTCGCTTAAAAATTCTGATTCTATTCTTAATCTTTTTTTCCCAACCACTGGAAAAAGAGATTCCATGTTTGATACTATTCTGTGTCTTCTTTCTGCTTAGTTTTCAATGTCAATCTATCCATTTCTGCACAGTCTAGTATCTTCTTTAAAATCTCATTTTTCCAATATTGTGTGAATATAATCCTTGCTGCTGTTATAACATGTAATGTTAAATACAGACATACTGAGAGATTATTCTTAGTGTTCCAGATTGGGCCCTGATTTCAACAGTTTCATTAACTTCCATTCTCAAACACTGTTTTTAAATTGATGGCCAGAAACATTTAGAGATTTTTTTAAATAGCTTTCTCATGCTGTACGAGGGAACTATATCCATTTTCAGAGGCTGCTTAGAAAAACCCACGGTTGCTATATGTAGACAGAACAACAATATGAAGACTCTGAAAAGTTGGAAGGCTCACACAATTTCTTCACCAGTAGAATTGCCTGCACCTGGATCATTGTAGACTTATTAAGTCTTTGGGTGGCTTTGTTAATAATTTTAGAGTTAAAAAAAATACTGAATTAACTGGAAGGATGTCCAAATCTCTACACCTGCTACATTCACTGTTTTCTTATTTTGAATCTGCAAGCAATTGCACATAAATAATAAGACTACATTTGCAGAGACATGTTGTCCTTATCTCTAACTGTGTAGAAAGGCAATGTCAGCTTCTGTTCACTTAGGGATTCAGTCAAGCATACAATTTGACCAGAGCTGCTTAAATCTTTGTATGCAGCGGTATCTACAAACAGCAACAACAGTAATGGAACTGAATATTTTCATGGCAATTTGGAGATACAGACGATGGAATGTCTTGCAATATTTTTCTGGAGATTTTTTAAGGAGAAAGGTGTAGAATATCTATTTTGTATTGCAGCCCAGTGAAGAATGCTATATTCCACTAGCATTGTCCACTATTTTGATGGCTCATTTTGGTATGAGTGGATTAGACGGAAGGAGAAATAGCATTCTTCAAATTACCCGGAAACAAGTCACAGAGAATAAAATCAAGACATAAAATCTATTATCCCAGAGGTTAAAAAAAAAAACAACCTAAAAAAACTAAATTTTGGGAAAGTGTGCAAATTAAAACATACTTTACCCATTAAAAACAATTTGAAAGTGGAAGCATTTACCAAACATGCTTAGTCCTCAACTTACTTATCGTAATTGGAGTCAGAAAATTCATTGTTAGGTGAGGCATCACATGACTGCACCCATTACAATCTTTCGTGGCCAGCGTCGTTAAGTGAATCCTGTGGTGGTTAAATTGAATCTGGCTTTCTCCCTTGGCTTTGCTTGTCGGAATCCAGCTGGGAAAGTCATGCATTGTGTTTGCATGACTGCAGCACACATTGTGTCCACATGGCTGCAAGATGCTGCAACTGTTGTCAAAGCCAGCCAGTTGCCAAGTACCCAGATTGTGATCGCATGACTCCGCAGTTGATGTGAAGGTTGTAATTTCGAGAGCAAGTTGTGAGTCACTTTCTTCAGCACCGTCCAACCCATCATTGTACCAATGGCCATAAGGTTCAGGACTGCTCATACTGTACGTTCAGATAAAGGCTGTAAACCCATCTCTTTGGGATGCTTTACTTTGTGTTGCCAAAGCTAGGCTTTTCCCAGGAGGAATGTACAGCTGTGAAGATTGGACCATAAGGGAGAAGTAAAGTTCTCAAAACATTCTGGGAGATTTCGTGCAATCTTGGTGTTCTTGCCCAAGATCATGTGAGATCACCGTTGTGGCAGAGATCTGACTGAAAAATAAACCAGCAGCATTTAAATTACTGCATTGCTTTATTCCATGAAGATGGGAATATTATTTTAAAAGTTTAGGAAAATGTCCTTGGAGATCTGCAGCATTGCAAACCCTCATCCAGTGGTGATAATCATTTTTTTTTACTACTGGTTCTGTGGGCGTGGCTTGGTGGGTATGGTGTGGCTTGGTGAATGTGGCTTGGCTTGGTGGGCACAGCTTGGTGGGCACGGCAGGGGAAGGATACTGCAAAATCTCCATTCCCTCCCCGCCCCACTAACCTGCTTTCCAGCTCCATTCTCCTGTGTAGGGCAACAAAAGGAGACCCAGCTGAACAGCTGGGACTCAGGAGGCAGAGAATAGATGGGGCCGGGGCCAGTCAGAGGTGGGATTTGCCGGTTCTCTGAACTACTCAAAATTCCCACTACCGGTTGCCCAGAACTGGTCAGAACTGGCTGAATACCACCTCTGCCCTCATCCTAGGTCAAAAGGCAGGTTAAAACTATTTCAAACAAATACCCAGCTAGATAAATGAGAGTTGTAATAATCAGGACTTCTTAATAATGTAGAAGACGTGAGGTGGCTACTGACATCCACAGCGATCAAAGCCCCCATAATTCTGTCCAGATCAGAACAGGAAAACAAAGAAGTGAAGGGGTTGAAAGGTTGAAAGCAGGAATTGTGTGCATGTTCTTCTATCCACAAAACCCACTGCGCCTTGCCTGAAGAAACCGAATTCCTGCTGAGACTCTTCTGAGCTGCTCTCTATGCAAATACCACCCAATAACTTCACACTGAGCATAGAAATGCTATAGTGCAGTGTTCACATACCTGCTCTGCATATTAAAGATGTTTGGTTTGGTCTGATTGTCTCCAGGCAGGACCTATATCCAGGGAATGGGCTTCAAAAAATTTAGCAAAGGGTTCTCTGTCTAGTTGTTGGGTGGGTGTGGCCATGCTGGGCATGGCCTAGTTGGCTTCCTGCACTGTGGGTGGGGTTTTGCTCTCCCCGGGCTCCGGAGGCTCTCTGGACGCCAGAAACGGGCCCATTTCCAGTCTTCCCGAACTTCCAAAAGGCCCGTTTTTCACCCTCCCTGAGTCTCCACACACACCCTGCACTTACCAGCATCCAAAACAGGCCACATGGGGACTCCTGGGAGGGGCGGGGTGGGTGGGTGGGACCAGCCAGGAGTGGAATTTGGGGGTTCTCTGAACTGCACAGAATCTTATCTAGGGGGTCTCCCAAACCCCTGTGAACCCCCAGAAGCCCACCCCTGGCTATATCTGAATATTTGGCGAACGCCTGACAGGATTCATCTGACTGACTGACTGACAATGTGCTATCCAGTTCTTGTTGCTCTTAGCAACTACATAGATATTCTCCATAATAAACACCCTTTTACGACCCTGTAATCTCTTCATTGTGGTAGAATCAGTGCTTTTGGATGGAGCTGAGCATTTACTAGCCAGATGCCCTCCCTGATGCCTATGCAGAGTTCGCAGCAGATACAGGTAGTTCTCCACTTACAACAGTTCGTTTAGAATATTCAAAGTTACAATGACACTGGAAAAAGTGATCGTTTTTCACACTTATGACCCTTGTGACATCCCCATGGTCACATGATCAAAATTCAGACCCTGGCAACTGACTCATATTTATGATGATTGCACTATCCTGGGATTTCTTTTGTCCAACCATTGACTTGGATGCAGTTCTTTCTCCTGTCCCTCAAAGTTATTCCTTCTGCACATTACATCCATACCTTCTATTGCTGTAAACTTCTTGGAGTCACGCAGAAACTGAAGTATGTGATCCTTCTTTTTTAAATCCATGATAGGTTGTAGCTGCTAGTTAACTTCTCTTGTTTTCATTTTCCACTTGACACCAGAAGTCAGTTTTCACACAGCTTAAGTGATCCTTTAATTGGCAGTGAGCTTGCTACAGAGCCAGTCCACAAGATACCTGCCTAGTTAGTTAGCAGTCCTTGAAATCATTTTGAGATCCTTGAATGAATGCTCCTTAATTTAGAATTAAAGCTTTCATGACAAGATGGTGAACTTTCCAAACGAGGGCTGAGACACAGCCGTGAAATGTGAGCCCATAAAAAGTCTTTTCTGGTGTCACTCACTTGTGCTCTGATTTGATATCAATCCTTCTAAAAGCACATTCCGGTCTCAAATGTGCCTTTTTCTTTTTTCAAGAGACAACTGGACTTTCTGGTTTTTGTTTGAAGACATTTCACTTCTTACCAAGAAGCTTTATCAGCTCTGACTGGATGGGGAGGATTGGAAGGATTTATATTCCTTGCAGATAACTGGTCATTTGCATTCATTTAGCGAGTTGTTGAGGCCACCTGAAGTTTATCTGTGTCCTCAGGATCACCTGAGTGGTGCAAATGGGTATGGAGCCTTCTTAAAACTGCTGAAAGGACTGTGTTGTAGACTGGAGATAGATGATGTCGTATCCCTCCCCCTCTGTGGAGAGAGAGCTGTTCAGTTTTAACATAGATGGCCTCTTTGACCTCTCTTTCAAAACAGTGGTCTTCTCTGTCCAAAATGTGGACTTTGCTGTCTTCAAAAGGGTGGCCTTTGTCTTTTAAATGCAGATAGACTGCTGAATCTAGTCCTGGTGGGTTTGTTCTCCTATGTTGTGCCATGCATTTATGAAGTAGTTGTTTTGTCTCATAGAAGCTAAAGAAGCTTCTTGGATGAGAAGTGAAACATCTTCAGAGAAAAAACAGAAAGTCCGGTTGCCTCTTCAAAAAGCACCTTTGGGACAACCACGACCTGGATGATTGAGAATCTCCATAGACATTTTTTTTATTTTTTTAATTTATATGCCGCCCTTCTCTGAAGACTCAGGGCAGCTTACAATTTACCCAATGCACTCAGCAATAGCCTTCATTCCATTGTATATGCCTGCTTATTACTAGCGGCATTTAAGGTCAGCTTATTGCCCCCAACAATCTTGGGTCCTCAATTTACCTACCCCGAGAGGATGGAAGGCTGAGTCAACCTTGAGCCTGGTGGGATTCGAGCCTACAGTAATTGTAGACAGCTGGATCTTAAGAGCAGGCATTTAACAGCCTGAGCCACCAAGGCACTTTAGCACTTTCAAGGTGGAATCACTGAGAAACAAAGCAAAATACAAGTATGTACAGAGGGAATTGTTTGATTCACAAATATATAGCCTGCTGTGTTGTTATACCTGTATAGGTAGTCCTTGAATTACAACAGTTCACTTAGTGATCATTTGAAGTTGCAATGGCACTGAAAAAATTCATGTTGTGGTCCACCAGCAGCCTGCAGAGATGGCAGTAGAGTTGGACAGTCGGGAGGAACATGGGTCAGTCCGGAAGTCTGGGGAGGACTTGGACAAGGGTCCTGCATCTGATACAGAGATGGGGCCAGGGCCATCTGGGAGTTATGTGCTGACTCTGGAGTCTCTAGAATCTGGCAGCAGTGAGGCAGAGGAACAAGGGGAGCTTGTTCCCAGTGTGCGCACTTGCGCAGAGCTGCCAGAAGGCAAGAACAGTTAAGACAAAAGGGGCGTCTCCAGAGTTAGGCTTGGAGGTGATTGGCCCTCCCATAAGACATAAAGAAGGAGCAAAGGGACAGGAACCTTTGCAGGAAGCAACTTTGTTTGTACTGGTTGATTTGAAACCTGAAGCTCTGTGTTGAATTTTTGCTCTGGTTGGCCTTGTATAACTAATTGGAAATTTAGTCGTTGGCAGCATTTCAAGGAAGATAAAGGTGTGTGCTTATCAGACTTATCCTGAAGGACTTTGGCAGACTTCCATGGGACTATTTACAAACTGTTTGAGACTCATTACGGGCTGTGAATGACTAAAATTTGAAATAAAGAAAAAGGGGCTTTGGGACTAACATGTGTTTGTTAGTGTCTCAATAAGCCTTGGTCAGAACAATTCAATTCAGAATAGAGCTGGAAGGGACCTTGGAGGTCTTCTAGTCCAACCCTTGCTTAAGCAAAGACCCTGTACCATTTGAGAAAGTGGCTGTCCAGCCTCTTCTCAAAAACCTCCAACTCCTTCAGAACTCTGGGCTGTAATCCATCAGGTCCTGGAGATTTATATTCATCAAGATCAGACAGATGTTCTCTTTTTTATTTTAATTTTTATTTCTAATCTGTCTTTTGCAGTTATGTTTTTGGTAGGTTGGGCTATGGTTTGGATGAAGACGGATGCAAAGAATGAGTTAAGCAGCTGTGTTTTCTCTCTAATGCCTACTACTTCCTTGCCATCTTCTCTCTGTAGTGGACCAACTGTTTCCTTGACTTTTTCTTGTTATTTATATGTTGAAATAAACTTTTTAAAAATTATCTTTGACTTTGGTTGCAAGTTTTTGTTCATTCTGAGCCTTGGCTTTTCTGGCTTCATCTTTGCAGATTCGGGCTATCTGCTGACATTGTGCTTTAATTATTTTGGGTCCCTCTTTCCATTTTTTGTACCTGTTCTTTTTGTCTTTCAGTTTATCAGAGAGACCTTTGTGCAACTATGCTAGTTCTTCCTAAAACTTAGAACTTATGACCATTTTTCACACTTAACAACCGTTGCAGCATCCTCATGGTGACATCATCAAAATTCAGATGCTTGGCAACTGGCTCGTATTTATGATAGTTGCAGTGTCCCGTTGTCATGTGAAAACCTTTTGTGATCTTCTGACAAACGAAGTCAATGGGGAAGCCAGATACTCTTAACAGCCATGTTACTACCTTAAAGGTCGTAAAATGGGGCAAAACTCACTTAACAACTATCCCACTTAGCAACAGAAATTTTGAGCTCAATTGTGGTGGTAAGTTGGGGATAACCTATATAAGTAGTCCTCAACTTACGGCCACAATTGAGCCCAAAATCTCTGTGGTTTAAGTAAAAGATTTGTTAAGCAATTTTCACCCCATTTTATGACCTTTCTTGCCACAGTTGTTAAGTGAATCACCACAGCTGATAAGCTAGTCCCACAGCTGCTAAGTGAATCAGGCTTCCCCGTTAACATCCAAAGCTCACAAAAGGTGATCACATGACCTTGGAACACTACGACGGTCATAAGTAAGTGTTAGTTGCCAAGCATCTGAAATTTGAGCAGGTGACCATGGGGATGATACAAAAGTTGGAAGTATGAAAAACGGTCATAGGTCACTTTTTCCAGGGCTGTTGCAACTTTGAATGGTTGTGACCTGTAGTTATTGCATCAGTTTTCAAGATTGTATAAATGCGCTTGTGTCTAAAGAAATTTGTAGCAGCCAATTGTCACAGCACCCCAGAACAAAAATTCAACTCTGTCCTGGGGGAGTGGTCAGATGCCCGCGTGCCCCAATATATTTTGGGGGAAGAAGAAACCTCACGAAAGATTGCAAGAGCTTGCATTGATCTGAGTTAAAGAGGGGAAGGCCCCTGGGCTGTTACCTGAAAATATTATCAACCCCCTGCTGCAGATGAATTAATCACATCCAAAGGATTTAATTACTCTCTGCAAAAGAGGAGCAAGAGAATCCAAGTTTCCCTAATCAATCTCAGTTCTAACATATGCAGGAAGCCACTTCAATCAACTCTTTTACCGATACTCAGATAGTGCAGGCTTGGGAGTCTGAATTGATGGAGGCGTTTAAGTACTTTTCTTGGCAAAAGTTGAGAAGTGGTTTGACCAGTGGTGGGATTCAAATAATTTAACAACCCGTTCGCCCAGGGTCAGGTTGGCTGTCGTGGGAGGTGTGAGTCATCCCCGTCCTCCAGGTCCATTGCACATGCGGGACAAGCCTCCCGCGACAGCCCACCTGACCCTTGGCAAATCGGTTGTTATATTACACACACACACACACACACACACACCACTATCGAAGTGGATCCTGAGTGCTGTGCTGCAATGGAGAAATAGGAATGTCGGTTGAGGCTCCATTCAAAATCCCAGAAAGAAAACCTTAGACTCCATTGTTATAGAGCAGGGGTGGCTAACCTTTTTGGGCTCCTGTGCCAAAAATTGTGCATGTGCTTGCATACTCGTGCTTGCATGCCAGTACCCAGAAGGCATGCCCCCCACACCCCCTATGCATGAATGGGCAATCCTAACCCACCCACCTCTCACCGCCCCCTTACCTGCACAGCACCTCACAGCTGATTTTCGGCGGGTTTAAGGCCTTTTTTGGCCTCCCAGAGACTTGAGGAAGGCTTCTGCAGGCTTTGCAGGCTGAAAACTAGCCCTGTCTCATCACTTCCGGTATTTTTGGAAAAACAGGAAGTGATGAACGGGTTCTAAGCCTGCAGAAGCCTCTTCAAAGGCCTTAAACCCGCTGAAAATCAGCTGTGAGGTGTGCGCATGCACAGTGAGGTAAGTTTGCCTGCAGCTCCTGTGCAGGCACAAATGGCTCTGTGTGCCACCTATGGCACGCATGCCATAGGTTCGCCATCACGGTTATAGAGAA
This sequence comes from Naja naja, assembly GCA_009733165.1. Taxonomy (NCBI): domain Eukaryota; kingdom Metazoa; phylum Chordata; class Lepidosauria; order Squamata; family Elapidae; genus Naja; species Naja naja. Next base: position 24,869 of record SOZL01000504.1, on the reverse strand, counting down.
AAGGACTTTTACTGAAAATTGAAGTGGCAGCATCAGAAGAAACACAAGATCTGAGGCAATAGGCGCGAAAATCACATATAGAAAGTTATCCCATGTCACCACCCCAAATAGTTCAAACTGGCCATTCAATTGGAGATGTGTATAATGTCATGTGAGGCATCTTCAGGTGACGTTTCACACATCTGGTATGCCAAGATGGTTGGCCTTGGCTACATCTGCGCAGTAAGCAAGTAAGCATAGTCAAGAAAACACCCCAACTTTAACATTTCACCAACTTAAACCTCTAGCACTCTTCCCACCATGAAGCCCAATTATTCTTCCCTCCCCCCATTTCTAGGGCAGCCAGAAAGACAAGCAGAAGAAGGATTCTTGGAGGCTGGCAGGGAAATGGAGTGGCCGGTGTGAGGGAAGGAGGAGGAGCAGAGAAAAGAAAGGGAAAGCAGCCTTCTCCCTCCCTTGTGCCAGCCACTCCACTGCCCATTTCTGCACTGCACCCAGGATCCACTTTGATAGCAGGGGATGGGGGTGAGTTGGTAATTTAACAACCAGTTCGACTGAACTGATGTGAACCGGCTGAATCCCACCACTGGGTTTGACCCTCCCGTTTATAGGAAAGCCATGGAAGAATCACCTTCATTTTCACAAATCACGAATAGAATAACAAAGTTGGAAGGGACCTTGGAGGTCTTCTAGTCCAACCCCCTGCTTAGGCAGGAAACCCTATAGCACTTCAGACAAGTGGTTATCTACTCTCTTCTTAAAAACTTCCCGTGTTGGAAAATTCACAACTTCTGGGGGCAAGTTTTTCCACTGATTAATTGTTCTCACTGTCAGGAAATTTCTCCTTAGTTCTAAGTTGCTTCTCTCCTTGATTAGTTTCCACCCATTGCTTCTTATCCTGCCCTCAAGTGCTTTGGAGAATAGATTGATCCCCTCTTCTTTGTGGCAGCCCCTGAGATATCGGAACCCTGCTATTATGTCACCCCTGGTCCTTCTTCTCATTAAACTAAACATACCCAGTTCCTGCAACCGTTCTTTACATGTTTTAGCCTCCAGTCCCCTAATCATCTTGGTTGCTTTTCTCTGCACTCTTTCTAGAGTCTCAACATCTTTTTCACATCATGGCGACCAAAACCGGATGCAATATTCTAAGTGTGGCCTTACCAAGGCGTTATAAAGTGGTATGGACACTTCACGTGATCTTGATTTCATCCCTCTGTTCATTAGCCACTGCAGTGATTCACTTAACAACCACGGCAAGAAAGGTTGTAAAATGGGGCAATATTCACTCAACAACCGTCTTGCTTAGCAGCAGAAATTTTGGGCGCAATTGTGGTCATCAATCAAGACCCACCTGTAGTTTCCTCAATCTGAAAAAAACAATGGTGGCACATTCTTCTGACAATCAGATGAGCTTTTAATAATCACATCCATTCCCCCTAACTTGGAAACAGTGTCATGCATTCCTGTTTGTCTTTTTTGGAGAGTTGTTTTTTTTTAAAGAAAGCTCTTTCCAATTGCATTCATTTCAGTTTAAATGCAAAAGAATTGGAGCTTAGATAGATAAAGTCATGGCCTGGGAAATTCATTTATTGGACACTTTTTTATTTTATTTTTTTGGCCAAAACCACAGAGTATAGATTTCCTTCAAGATACAAAGCTGTAGGTTTAATCCCACGGGGAGGTAACAATGCTTGGGGCTAATTTGAACAACTCTGCAACAAGCTGCAGTAAATTAGAATTTGGATCTTTGGCAGAAACCAGCTGCTAAAAATAGCTGCAACTCGTAAGAAGACACCAGGCAGTACTGGAAAGCAAGATCATGTTGAAAATTCCTTATCATGTCTTCGGCTCAGGAAGATGGAGCAGTGAAGGCAAGGTGGGAAAAAGAAATTTTCATTAATTTTAGGAAGACAGGTAGAGGCTCTTATAAAGTTGATTCAAAGCCATCTGCCTCCTGAGTAGAAAACTCCTTTTGCAAGCTGTCAGGGGAAGCTTTCTGCTTGTTAGAGTTAAGAAAAATGCTTCTCTTCTCTTTTTTTTCTTTTAAATTACATTTATATCCCGCCCTTCTCCTTCTTCAGGGCGGCTCACTCACACATAGTTATGCACCTTATGGAGTTGCAGCATCTTAATAACAGAATAACAGAGATGGAAGGAATCTTGAAGGTCTTTTACTTCAATGCCCTTTTCAAGCAAGAAACTGTGTATCATTTCAGACAAGCGGTTGTCCAATCTCTTCTTAAAAACCTCCAGTGATGGTGCACCCACTACTTCTGTAGGCAAGGTGTCCCACTGGTTAATTGTTCTAACTGTCAGGAAATGTCTCCTTAGTTCTAGGTTGCTTCTCTCCTTGATTAGTTTCCATCCATTGCTTCTTGTCCTGCCTTCAGGTTCTTTTGTATCTGGTTTTGTATGAGAAATATTGGAATGCAGCTGTCCCAGAATCACAAGCGTTGGTGGTTCTGCTTCATCAATAAAGTGAACCTTTCTTTCCAATCAGCCTCCACCCTCCATTTTGTTTCCAATGCCTTTCTCCTGGCTTAAAGCTGGACCTGGATATTTCTTCCAACAATTGGACACGCATATACTGTTCCTCAGGGGTGGGATTCAATTTTTTTAACAACTGGTTCTGTGGGCATAGCTTAGTTGGTGGGCGTGGCTTGGTGGTCATGTTATTGGCTGGGTGTGGCCAACTCAATATCACTCACATCGAGGCACCTCGCCTGGCCTCTCATGACTGTGGGGATGCTGCAACAGTCGTAAGTGTGAAAAATGGTCATAAGTCACTTTTTTCAGTGCCATTGTAACTTTGAATGGTCACTCCACACAAGCAAAGTACCAGCAAAGGAGGGGGAAAAACTCCAGAGCGTTCCTGAGACAGGAAGTCTAGTCCTGCCAAGAATGTAATAAGGGTTAGGAGGCAGTTTCTGTAAGCAACACCAGAATGTTTCCTTCCTGCCTTCCTTACAGGATTAGGCCAGTAATTTCTTCTGACAACCGGTTCTCCGAACTGCTTAGAATGTTAACAACCGGTTCTAGAGAATAGGTGTGAACTGGTAGAATCCCACCCCTGCTGTTCCTGTGCTGATTACTGTATTTGTTGGTTGTATATTATTTAATTTTATTTTAGCCTTATGTCATCCAGCCAGAGAATTCTGCTGTTGCTAGATGGGCTGAAAATTAAATTACATAAAAGATGGATGACACACCTCTATATTCCACTAGGTAACATAAAATAATAAACACGAGAGAGAGAGGGAAACAAATAATCTGTGTGTCACATACTGTTCTGCAAAGGGTCAGGAAAACCACACCTGTACCTTATGAATAAATAAATCTAAAAAGCTATTTATAAATCATGGTATATATCTTTTGTTTCAAAAGACATGATATGGCACAACCCTTTCTTTCAATAGCCATGGAAACTGAATGAAATTCTAGACAAAATGCAAACTGTGCAATTTGATTCCAGAACAAAACGCAAAGCAGAATCCGTAAGCGTGAGCAGAATTCTACATTTATACTGTTCACTAACTGGATTTGCACATTGTTAAGCCATGGCTTGCATAAGCCACAAACACAACAGATTTAATTTAGTTTTTTTTAATTACAGTTTATTATCAGATAAAATATAGACACAGACAAAAGCCAAGGAAATTAAAGAGAGAAAAAGAAAAGTTTAGAAAGAAGGAAGGAAGGAAGTAGAAAAAAGACTAAGTAAAGAAATATTGGGATCAGATTTTTATCCTAATTCAAAAAGATTCTTAAAATTAATATAAAACTGAAGCCAGAAGTTTTCCTTTTAGGTGGGATAGACAGAGAACTCTGTTGAATCTTATAAGGGTAATTCTCAACTTAAACGGTTCATTTAGTGCAGGGGTGTCAAACTCAAATTCATTGAGGGCTGCATCAGGGGTGTGTTTGACCTTAGGGCAGGGTAGGTGTGGCCAGGGTGGCTGTGGCCACCATGGCGTCACTTGTGTTGGGGGGCATCTGTGGTGGCCCGAGCATTCTGCCAGTGAAAATGGGCTCCTGAGCGCTGTTTTCAGCTGGGACAGCCTCCTGCAACTCTCTGCCAGTGAAAACGGAGCTCGGGAGGGGCGTGCATGGCTCTCCCGAGCTACACCATTTCTGACAAATGACAGTCCAATCTTTTCTTGAAAGTCTCAAGTGATGATGCTCCCACAACTTCCAAGGACAAGCTGTTCCATTGGCTGATTGTTCTCACTGTCAGAAAGTTTTTCCTTATTTCCAGGTTAAATCTCTCCTTGTTCAGTTTCCATCCATTATTCCTTCTCTAGCCTACAGGTGCTTTGGAAAATAGCTTGACCCCTTCCTCTCTGTGGCAGCCCCTCAAATATTGGAAGACTGCTATTATGTCTCCCCTGGTCCTTCTCTTCCCTAGACTAGTCAGACCCAGTTCTTGCAATCATTTTAGCCTCCTATCTTATGTTTTAGCCTCCAGTCCCCTAATCATCCTGGTTACTCTTCTCTGCACTTTTTCTAGAGTCTCAACATCTTTTTTATAGTGTGGTGACCAAAATTGGGTGCAGTACTCTAGGTATGGTCTTACTGAGGCTTTATAGAGTGGTATCAGTACCTCACTTGATCTTGATTGTATCCCTCTGTTGATGCAATTTAGGATTGCATTGGCTTTTTTGGCTGCTGCTGCACACTGCTGGCTCATATTTAGCTGGTTGTCCACTAAGACTCCAAGATTCCTCTCACAGTTATTGCTATTGATCCTGTTTTCACCCACTCAGCCTGGTTTCATCCAGTCAACATTAGGACTTATTCCATCTGAATTTGTCAATCCTAGATTAACAACTCAAGGGAACTGTGCATTAAAACACAATTTTTGTCCATCATTCTTCTGCCTACTTAAACTCAGGGGGACATCTGTCTTTCAGAATGTGGTTATATGTGAAGAGTTTGTAAGTTGAAAACCCACTGGGGAGAACATGGCTGGCTGGAACATTTTGACACTAAACCTGTTGTTTTTTTGGCCAGCTAGTTCAGAATTTCTCAAGCTCAACTTCACATCTCCAGGGAGGGTGTCAACTGTCCTACTATACTGCCTTCTGAATGTAAAAAAACAAAACAAAAAAACCCCCAAGGTCTGAATTTTTTATTTGGCATATTTTCCTAACCAGGTGGAGAAAAAACAAACATACTAAAGCTGCTTTATTGACAGGCAAAGGAATGTTGCAAAGGTAGACTTTATAACCCGGGGTTAAGCATAACTGGGATTATGTGACCGCTAATTGTGACCTTCCCAGACAGCTCCCAACAAAGTCAATGGAGGAAACCAGATTCACTTAAAAACCACACGATTCATTTAACAAATGCAGTGATTCAATTAACAACCATAGCAAAAAAAACTTTATAAAATCAACATGTCTCATTTAATAACCATCCTTTTTAGCAATGGAAATTCTGGTCCCAACTGCAGCCGTAAATCAAATATGACCTTTATTTGAAGAATGCTAGTGTGTCCCCACCTAACAGTACTACTAGTATCTAGTACTGGTTCCAGTATCTAGTGCTAGCACTAGTATAATAGTATCCTAGCAGGATGCTATTGTATCCTGACCACCTAAGCACTTCAAAAGCATGCAAATGCGAGTAGGTAAATAGGTACCACTTCGGTGGGAAGATAACAGCATTCCGTGCACCTTTGGCATATAGCCACGCTGGCCACAAAAATTTCTTGGGACAACACTGGCTCCCTTGGCCAAGAAATTGAGATGAGCACCCTACCATACAGTCAGACACAGCTGGACAGGGAAAGCATTCCTTTTATTGTATCCCCTGTCAGTAACCATACATTCATATGAAATGTATGGTTACTAATATGTTGATGGATCAATGACATCATCAAGTATTGTGGGCCCAATTGGCAGAAGAAAGCTCAAGACTGTATTGGTTGGAAACATGTGGAAGAGGCTGCAGTAGATAGACAATGGCTAGAATGATGATGATGATGATGATGATGATGATGATGATGATGATGATCATATAAAGTTCATATGTTCATAAAATATATGAACAATGGTTGCAGGAATTGGGTATGTGTAGTTTAATGAAAGGAAGGACTAGGGGTGACATGATAGCAACCTACCAATAACTCAGGAGCTGCCCCAAAGAAAGGAGTCAAGCTATTCTCCAAAGCATTTGAAGGCAGGACAAGAAGCAATGGGTGGAAACTCATCAAGGAGAGAAGCAACCTAGAACTAAGGAGAAATTTCCTGACAATGAAAACAATTAATCAGTGGAATGACTTGCCTTCAGAAATTGTGGGTGCTCCGACACTGGAGGCTTTTAGGAAGAGATTGGACAACCATTTGTCTGAAATAGTATAGGGTCTCCTGCTTGAACAGATTTGAAGACTTCCAAGGTCCCTTCCAACTTTGCTATTTTGTTATTCTCCACAATCAGATTTATTAGATAGCCATTTAGGCTTGTTGGAAGAAATATCCTTCTGGGTTCAGTTCCAAGTGGGGAAAAAGACACTGGAAACATGGAGGCTGTTTGGAAGGTTTAATATCAGGACCACATGGCCTGGAGCCCCAGAGTGAAAAAAGATGGATGATCACATGCTTCAAGGTGAGAAGAGAAGGTCAAGAAGGGCCGAGATGCTGAGAGTGCCTGGGTTTTATACCCTCTGTTGGGATTTGAATTGAAGCTTGTATTCTGATTGGTTGTCTCCCATGAGGGGCAACTCTGTAGGCTGTCCTGAGTTCCAGGCTTGGCTGAGCCTTGCTGGATGATGATGGAATGAAAGGGCAATTCCTAATATGGCTCTATCTGAAGGAGGTAGATCTTTTGTTATGTAGAATAGACAGGCCCAGGCCTTAATGGCCCACCCATTAACAAAGGTGGGGGTGAGTTTCTGCTTCTGAGGTGAGTTTCTGCTTCTGAGTTTCTACACTTTTTTTAGAGAAAAATATTCTGCCTTTTTAATATTTCCTAGGATATTTCAATTTTCTAGGAGAGGGGTGGGTGCTAACTTCCTACAGGCTGAAATGATTCAAAAAGCATCTGCTGCATCAGAAAAGAATATAACCACTCAAATGGAATCTTGTCAGAGTATTTTCATGAACTGGAATAGAGCTTGGTAACTAAGTCAGCCAATGAGGACTGTTTGAAACTGAAACTAGAATTAGCCTAGGCATGGCTCTATATTAAGCTCTGCAGCTCTGCAGCTATGTTGAGCTCTGAGTCTGTCTATTGAAAATGAAACTGCTTCTCTCCTCTGCTTGCCTGCTGAACTAAAGTGAAACTGTTTCTGAGCTGAAGCTGAGTTGCTGTTCTGCTCTGCACTTGTAACATGTCTGCTGAAGTTACTTGCAACATGTTTCTGTCTGAGTTTGCTGCATGTTGGAGAAATCTACAACTGGTTTGTAAAATCTACTGATTATGTTTATAAAGATGTTAAATGAAGCATCAGCCATCTGTGTGTATTTTTCTGGCACTGAATTAACACTGCAAAACTCTGAATAAATCTCATCGTCTTGTCTTCTGAAAATCACTTCATTCCCCTTCCATCCAGTGTCATCCATGAAACCGCAGGGATTATGTGTTATGAAAGATGTCAACTTCCAGAGATCTTTCCTTATTCTGGTGTAGGAAGTTAGCACCCACCTCTCTCCTAGAAAAATGAAATATTCTAGTAAATATTAAAAAGGCAGAATATTATATTTCCCTGGATGAGAAAAGGAGAAACATGTTTTAAAGACAAAGCAGCTTCCTGCAGCTCCCTGCCTCCGCTTCAGCTCCAGGGTGATGGGATTAAGACATGGCTTTCAGGACATGATAGGATTACCCATCTCACTACATGGTATCTGGGAAGATTGCATTAGCCAGCACTCAGGTGAAGCCATGTGGTCCAGACAAAGTCTACAAAGTTAGCTAAGACCCCCACCCTGGGGAATCTGACAGCCAATGGGATACATTTCTTACACAGGAACAGGAAACACTAAGGTGGGGCCCAACAGAGGGTATAAAACCCAGGCACTCTCAGCACCTCAGCCCTTTTTCTTGGTCTCTTCTCACCTTGAAGCATGTGATCATCCTTCTCTGGAGCTCCAGGCCATGTGGTCCTGTTCACCATTAAACTTTCCAATCAGCCTCCATGTTTCCAGGGTCTTTTTCCCCACTTGGAACTGAACCCAGAAGGATATTTCTTTCAACACTGGCCATACTCTATTATCACATACCTACACAAAAATGCTGAACTTTTATGCCAGGGTATTATGACTGATCTCACGGGTGTCTTGAATCAATACTTCACATAAGTCTAGGACTGATTATCTATCATGGTGCAACGAAGCAGTAAAAACTACGTTAGCTGTGAAAAGTCAGCCAACCTTTATAATTTCCAACCTGACAAATTTCATCATAAACAGATATGACAAACCATGTTAGAAAGTGACTTATCTTTATTTTTACCGGAATAAGAGCATGTTCCGTTTAGATGCCAGGTGGATTTAAAGCTATCTTTTTCATGGATCGAAAGACAACTAAGTTACAGTTTTAAATCCATGGCAGTGCAGTTCTTTAGAAGAGCACTTTTTAAAAGTTTGTAAACTTTAAAAAAACAAAGCAAGAAATTGCAATTTCATAATGGAAGTTACGAGCGGTGTTGTTTGTTCAGCAGGAAAATTTCCATATTGGTTAAAATCTAAGGACACTTTTGTTGGTGATAGTAGATTGACAAAGATATTAGTAGCCTTCAGTTGTCTATGACGATTCTCAGTTATCCAAGTCATGGTTGTCTCAAAGGTGCTTTTTTTTAAAAAAGAAGCAACTGGACTTTCTGGTTTTTCTTTGAAGACATTTAGCTTCTCATCCAAGAAGTTTCTTCCATTCCCCACCATCCAGTCAGAGCTGAAGAAGCTTCTTGGATGAGAAGTGAAACGTCTTGGAAGAAGAACCAGAAAGTCCAGTTGCCTCTTGAAAAAACATCTTTGGGATATTCTTCAGATGTTTTAGAGTCAGGGATCTCCAAACATGGCAACCTTAAATATGGCTGGCTGAGGAATTCTGGGAGTTGAAGTCCACAAGTCTTAAAGTAGCCAAGTTGGGAGACTCTGTTTTAGCGAAACAGGAGAAACTTTGTCCAGGTTTATCTGGTGCTCTAGTTGTGATCGTTCCTAGACTGTGAAGAACTGGTTACAGTGACTCAAGCTCTTAGCACTCATGATTGGATTTCTGCAATGTGCTTAACATAAGACTGTCATTGGAAATCACTCAGAAACTGTAGGTGATCCAAAATGCAGGGCCAACATATTAATTGAATTCCAGTTGCAATGACTGTATTAAAATTACTTTGTATTTTCTGCACTGGTTGGCAATGGGCTTTCAGGTCAAATTCAAAGTGCTAGTATAGAACCCCATAAGCCACAAGACTCCTGTAGAACTGCTAACTCCAATACAGTCGATCCACCAAGAATCCTTTCCATTATCAGTGGTGGGATTCAATTTTTTTTTACTACCAGTTCTGTGGGCATGGCTTGGTGGGTGTGGCATGGCTTGGTGAGTGTGGCATGGGAAGGAGACTGCAAAATCTCCATTCCCTGCCCACCCCATTAACCTGCTTTCCAGCTCCGTTCTTCTGTTCAGGGCAACAAAAGAAGACCCAGCCGATCAGTTGGCACTTGGGAGGCAGCCAATAAATGAGGGAGGAGCCAATCAGAGGTTGTATTTACTGGTTCTCCGAACTACTCAAAATTTCCGCTACCGGTTCTCCAGAACTGGTCAGAACCTACTGAATACCAACTCTGATGTGTATGGAGATTCTCATCCAGGTCATGGTTGCCCCAAAGGTGCTTTTTCAAGAGGCAGCTGGACTTTCTGGTTTTTCTTTGAAGATGTCTCCAGTCTATAACATAGTCCTTTCAATAGTTCCAATAAGGCTCTGCACCCATTTGCGCTACTCAGGTGACCCTGAGGACACAGACAAACATCCAGGTGGCCTCAATGACTCTCTAAAAGAATGCAAATTTAATTTATTTATTTATTTATTTATTTATTTATTTATTTATTCATTTATTTATTTATGAGACTTTTATGCCGCCCTATCTCCCGAAGGACTCAGGCGGCTTACAAACTAAAAACAATTTAGATACTAATATACAAATATTAAAAAACGATTAAACCAAGGTCTCATAAATATAGCGAATTAAAATACATTTAAAACCCTCCCCCAACCCCATCAGTCCAGGTAGGCTAGTTGGAACAGCCAGGTTTTTAGGTCACGGTGGAAAGAGCGGACGTCAGGGGCCACCCGGAGCTCCAGGGGGAGCTGGTTCCATAGGGTGGGTGCACCCACCGAGAAGGCCCTCCCCTGGGAACTGCCAACCAGCATTGCCGAGTCGACAGCACCCAGAGAAGGCCCTGTCGATGGGTGCGCACGGGACGCTGGGAGGTTGTTATCGGCAGCAGGGTCTTCCGTAAATATCCTGGTCCAATGCCATGAAGGGCTTTATAGGTTAACACCAGCACCTTAAATGACCAGCTATCTGCAAGGAATATAAATCCTTCAATTCGTCACCAACCAGTCAGAGCTGAAGAAGCTTCTTGGATGAGGAACGTCTTCAAACAAAAACCAGAAAGTCCAATTGCCTCTTGAAAAAGCACCTTTGGGCTTTCCAGTAAGTCTTTTGATTGGCAAATGAGAAGCCAGTCAAAATCAATCATGGGGCTCAACTCAAGTAGCTTTTACAGTCGTCAAGTTTTCAAAAGACGTATCACTGGAAGGCAAAATCATAAAAATGCGTCTCACTTCTTTTGGCTATATCATGTGGGGAAATTCACTGGAGAAAGCAATTTTGTTTGGAAGAGTTAGTGGCGAAAGGAAACCACTTCACCAAGGACACTATGGCTGGACATCATCAAAGCTGACACCAGCCAGAGTATAGAACAACTCAAAGAAGTAGTGCAAGATTGGAAGATGTGGAGAAATCTGGCCTGTAGACTTGCCCAGAGTCGGACATGACTGAATGGATAACATCACCATCATCATCATCGGATTATTGGGTATATTTAATGAAGCAACACCAGATCCTTCATGCGACATATGATTCTTTCAGATCTACCAAGGCAGATGTTCCTCCTACTTGTTTGTTGAAATACTGATCTGGAATTCCTCTGTTTAAAATTGTTTGTGTGTTTTCTTTTTGTTTTGGTTGTGCTAATAGCTGCAATTATAACAATTCAATAAGACTCACAATTATGGCACAAGTTTCCTAGTCAAGAGTATACAATGCCATATATTGCTGGACCACTGTAGAATTAGTCTGACTATGGGCAATTCTGGCAGGACCATCATTAACTAACTCTGGTTAATTTCCCCTGGGCCACCTAATGTGCCAGAATAATTGCAAAAAATGGAAGCCAGGTGATAGTCTTGCTATGGTTAAAACATTCTGGATCAATCTTAGGGTGAATTTATATTAGAAGTGGGAGATGTTTGAGAGATGGAAAGGCTGATCATCTGGAAATGTCCAGAATAAATAAACCAATACCTTTGGGAAGCCCTTAAAGAGGACATAAAGACAATCTTGTTTTCCCAGCTGGGTTCCCAAGTGATGGTAATTCCAAGGTCAATTGCTTTGGGTAATCCTAAAGATACCGATTTTATTGCAGAGCATTTGAGAGTGTTTTTATTGCAGCCTTTTGTTACTTCATTTATTTAAATAGCTGTGGCTTCCCCAAGAGATTTTACTTGATGAGCACCATTAAGAGAGGATGAATGGATGGATGGATTATTATTCTAAGAATAATAAAGATGGGATAGGAAGAAAGGAAGGAAGGAAGGAAGGAAGGAAGGAAGGAAGGAAGGAAGGAAGGAAGAGAGAAAGAAGGAAAGAAAGAAAGAAAGAAAGAAAGAAAGAAGGAAAGAAAGAGAAAGAGAGAGAAAGAAAGAGAGAAAGAAAGAAAGAAAGAAAGAAAGAAAGAAAGAAAGAAAGAAAGAAAGAAAACATAACTAAAGGAATATGAGTATGAGTATGGGCTATGAAAGAAACTCAACAGAACAAAATAAACACAATTTTATGCCCCATCCAGTCCACCTGCCTTCTTATTTATTCCTTTATTCTTTACACCAATATAATGGTAAAGAAGGCATTGATAGAGACCCAGTCCAAACAATGGATCCCAGAACACATGCAAGGAAACCTTTTCTGCATTTTTATTTTAGGGGACTGTATTTAGCAGTAACATATGGCTGTGAGAGTTGGACCATAAGGAAGGCTGAGTGCTAAAGAATGGATGCTTTCGAATTGTGGCACTGGACAAAACCCTTGTGAGTCCCTTGGACTGCAAGGAGATCCAATCAGTCAACCCTCAAGGAAATCACTCCTGACTTTCCTTTGGAAGGATAGATAACTGAAGATGAAGCTCAACTACTTTGGCCACCACTGTCCTAGGCCTCCCCAAAAAGCACTGATTCCCAGCAAAAACCTTTTTTATTACATTAATGTCAATTTATTTCATTCACAGCCAGCCAACAGCTTGGCACACGGTCTTGTGAAGGTATACTAATGAGATTAGTATGGAGATTTTACAGTATCCTTCCCCTGCCATGCCCACCAAGCCATGCCCACAGAACCAGTAGCAAAAAAAATTTGAATCCCACCACTGTGTAGTTTCCGTGGTGAGTGGTTCTCCATTGCCTTCTTCCTAGGGCTGAGAGGGAGTGACAGGCCCAAGGTCACCCAACTCATGGTCTCCTGGTTCCTAAACTGGTGCCTGAATCACCACACCAAACCGGTGCTCCTTTTTAAAGTTGAGGACAGCCTCATTCTGTATTCTTGAACTGAATTTTTCAAGTGGAGATAGCGGAAGAAGAAGGGATGCTGAAGCTCACCGACATGGAAATAATAGGTTTAATGAGAGAAGGGTAACCAAGGCTCAGTTGGTTCTTGAATAAATTTCTCCTTTTGCAAATTTCAGACTCTAAAGGAGTCAAGCAGGACGGGTTACTAGTAGACCCAGCATTTTCTCCCACCTGGATCTAGAACAATCCATCCATCCTATGAAAGAAAAACAACGAAGGGGAAAAGAATCAAACAAAAACATTAAGGAGAAAAATTAAGGAGACTCTTGTTGACACAAAAAAAGCTGTTCTCTTTTTTACTTTTAAGTCGTGAAACCCCATGCCTCTTCCATCCTTGCCATTATTGGACACTCACTTCATTCACTTCTCTCTGCACCTGGCTGCAAATTACCATTTTACATGGCCAATGACAAATATTATGTTCTTAAAATGCCACTCCCACCCCACAAAATCACTGGCAGCCAAGTTGTTTCCATATCCAGCAATTAGCCTGTTCAGTTTTTTTTTTAGTGCACAAGAAGACAAAAATGTAGGAAAAGCAAACACTGCCCTCTTTGGTTATTTATGATACATTGCAACACAAGTTAGTCAAGTTAGAAGGGCCTTGGTGGTGCAGGCTATTAAACGCCTAGCACTTAGTTCCAGCTGCCTACAACTGCTGTAGGCTCGAATCCCACCAGGCTCAAGGTTGACTCAGCCTTCCATCCTCTCGGGGTAGGTAAATTGAGGACCCAAGATTGTTGGGGGCAATAAGCTGACTTTGTAAAAATGCCGTTTAGTAATAAGCAGGCATATACAATGGAATGAAGGCTATTGCTGAGCACATTGGGTGTATCCAATTGTAAGCAGCCCTGAGTCTCTGGAGAAGGGCGGCATATAAATGTAATTAAAAAAGAAAAAGAAAGAAGAAATATTTAAATTTAAATAATTTAAATATTTAAATTATTTTGCTTTCAGGGTCAGGCAGCCTGCAGAAAAATTGGGTACAGCAGCAGATATTTATAGGGGGAGCTTGTCTGGGATGTGGAAGTGTCTACATGCTGGTTCTAGGATGACACTTGAAAGGCTTGTGTGTGTGCGTGTGTGTGTGTGTGTGTATGTGTGTGTGTAAATACGTGTTCTTGTGAACATGCAGTTCCGCTGGGTGATCTAACTTAATTAAACTCTGTTTGTGTTTGCAGATCTTATCCTTTTGATACGTGGATTAGGGCTCGGTAACTTGTGTCTGGGTTTAAGAAAGTTTGTTAATTTGACTAACTTGGAGACCCTGATTGTAGAGTCTGTTAATATTTTAAAGGAGATGGAAATGGTGTAAAGAATAAAATATATTTGGATGTGAAACTTCTCACAATAAGGCTGTGGTTAAGCTTAACATGTGGCATAAAACCTATTTGGTTAGTTAGTCTAAATGGTCATGGTGCCTAACAGGCTTGAAAAATAGGTTGAATCGGATGAATCTGATGTGTGAAACCATCAGAACAATTTTTAAGGGAAATTTTCCGGCACAAGAATCTGTGCTCAGAATAAATTCAATCTCTTGTGATGCCTGGTAGATTTTTCAGACTAAAAGTTTGAGTTTTTTTCCACCCACTGTATTATAAAAGGCAAAAGGAATAGTAGAAGGGGAAAAAAACAGATACAGGGAATCCTCAGCTTACAACCACAATTAAGCCCAACGTTTTTGTTGGTAAGCAACATAGTTGTTAAGTGAGTTTCACCCCATTTTACGATCCTTCTTGATACAGCTGTTAACAACTGCAGTTGTTAACAACTGCAGTTGTTAACAGCTGCAGTTGTTAAGTTAGTAGCACAATTGTGAAGTGAATCTGGCTTCCCCATTGACTTTCCTAGTGAGAAGTTTGCAAAAAGTGATCACATGACCCCAGGACACTGCAACCCTCATAGATATGAGTCAGTGGCCAAGCGTCTGAATTTTCATCACGTGACCATTGTTGGAAGAAACATCCATCCGGTTCAGTTCCAAGCGGGGAGAAAGACACTGGAAACATGGAGGCTGATTGGAAAGATGGTTTATTGAGGAACAGGATCACATGGGTTTGAGGTCCTGGGCAGCTGAACACATGGAGTGAAGAATGAGGGTAATTTATACCTTGCCCTTGAGCTTCTGTTCCTGTACAAGAAACGTATTTTATTGGTTGTAGTCAGACTTCCATGGGGCCATGTGGGGTCATGTTTGTCTGAATCAAGTTTACCTGAACTGGGGCGAACCGGTATCAACCCACCCCTGCAGTCACTATATTAAGGACTGCCAGTAGAGGAAGAAGAGAAAGGAAAGGTTGACAAGAAGCATTAAAAAGAAAGATTGAGAAAGGTTTTTAAAAAGTAAGGGACCAAAGACAATTCAGAAGTGTAGCCACAGTGTAACAGACCAATTGGCAGGTGATGGTGTTCCTGTCACTTTTTAATATCTGTAAATTTGTCAGTCATGATGATTGATGTTAGTAGCCTCCTGATGCAAATGCGATAAGCGATGTCAATCACCGGGCATTATGCAAAATTAATGATAATTTAATGATCTTGTCTGGACCATGTTGGATGCAACAGGCTAGCCCGAGGATGTTCAGACAAAAAATTGGTTTATTGCACTCAAAGTCCATTAAATTGGGGGGAGGAGGAGAGTTAAATTAATATTTCAGGGAGGCTGGTTTCACACATCATGCTAAATTAATTCAGTTGCCACTGCATCTGTACAGCTGGTGAGCTCATTTAATGCTAACATTCAAGCTTTCTTGGGTGGGGTGGTGGAGTAGTCATGGAAATCCAACTTAATGGGTTAGTGTGTGATTCAGTGAACTACAGTATGCACATTGTACTATGAACTATACAGTGTACTGAGTATATGTGCATGTGAATATATTTGTATGTATGTGTGCATGTGTGTGTATTCATATAAATACTGGTACTGTTTGTTTTATTGGTTTTATTCATTTGTTTTCTTATTGTGTTTATTTAGTTTCCTAGTATGAATTATGTTGATTGCTTATTTAGTATCCTATGACTATCACTAAGTGTTGTATCTTATGATTCATGATGAATGTATTTATGATTACTATGATCATGACCTATATCTTTTATGTACACTGAGAGCTTATGCACCTCCTTGTGTGACCAATAACACTTGGCCAATAAAGAATTCTATGCTATGCTATTCTTCTATTCTATTTTATTCCTTATTCTATTGTATTATTCTATTCTATCCTATTTTATTTTCTATTTTATTTTCTATTCTATTCTACTGTACAATGTATTGTACAATATAGTATGTGTATATACTATATACAAATGAATACTATAGTATATGTATACTATGTGTGTGTGTGTGTGTGTGTGTGTGCATTTGTGTTTACTATGCAATGCACCATACAATATACTGTGTATCGTATAGTACATATAATAGACAATGGGTGTATTCATGTATGTAAGTGAATACACACACACACACACACACACTGTACAATGTACTACATGCACTGTAGGTAATCTTTCACTCTCTTCAAGTGGTTTACAGATTTTAAATGTTATAGTGTCTTTTCATTTTTAAATTTGATTTTATATTTTTATAACAACTGCTTCCATCTATTGTAGTACACTGCCCAGAGTTGCTTCTGAGTGATGGGTGATCGTATAAATGTGATTTTTTTTAAAAATCACAATAATGCCTGTGCTTATAGAACATGCTTGACAGCTACTATCTGGGTAAATCTTTTGTGACTGAGAGTGTTGTGAGAAGCTACCTTCTTTGATTAAATTGGTGGCTCAGTGTATGGTGGAAACCCAGAAAAGGAGTTAGTTCATGTATCATCTTATTTTAATGACCCCATAATTCCTTGCAGGGTGGAGTCTGGGCAACTGTCAGTGTTATTCAGATGGGAGACAAATGTGGAAAAATATGAATATGGGGAGGGGGAGAGAAAGTGGGTTTTCCTACCAATGTTTGTCTCCATCACTGCTTATTGGAAGCAGGCAATATAAGGTAAATTCCTGCTTCTTGTGTGTACGTAAGTTCATCTAAAGTTCATCTAATGAATTTCATCTAATCAAGTCCATAATTTTGTATTTATTTATTTTGTCACGTTTATGTAGTGCATATTGGAGTGGGTGACTCTTTCAGAGCTGTATGCAATGAAATTTCATGTTAATGTATGCCAATTAGTGTACATTCAAAGTGACAATAAAGTTATTCTAAGTCTAAGTCATCTGTGTGCATTTGTATCAGTGATGGGATTCAAAAAATTTACTATCGGTTCTGTGGGTGTGGCTTGGTGGGCGTGGCAGGGGAAGGATACTGCAAAATCTCCATTCCCTCCCCACTCCTGCGGGAAGGTTATTGTAAAGTCCCATTCCCTCTGCACCCCGCTAACCTGTTTTGTTTATTTTAACTTTGGGGTTTTAATTCCAATTCGGCTTATAATTGTTTAATATGTTTTAGGTAATTTATTGTTATTGTTGTATTTTAGCTGTGAGCTGCCCTGAGTCCTTTGCATATAAGTCGAATAAATAAATAAATAAATAAATAAATAAATGCTAATTCTCCTGTGCAGGGCCCCAGCTGATCAGAAGAGAGTCAGAGGTGGTATTTGCGGTTCTCCAAAACTACTGGTTCTCCAGAACTGGTCAGAACCTGCTGAATACCCCTCTGCTGTGTATGTATATGTACAGACACACATAACTAAACACACACACTTGAGCTTGCCCCCCCCCCTTGCAAAATTCACAATTAATCACGCCCCTTAGAAAGAGGCGATAAATGCTGAATAACATCTTCCAAACAACCAGATAGGAATAGCTTTAAGAAGCAAAATCAGCGAGACTCACCCCTTCCCCATTTTCTTTAAGGCAGCTGCAGAAGCAGCTGAATTGAAAAAAATGCTTTAGGGGCTGTTTTCAAAAATAGGATTCATTGTGGCAGATTTATGTCAGCTTCATCACTCTATAGTTCTAACTGATTTTATCGTGGTGCAACTTTTCTCTATTAATTTCACTGCATTGTGTCCCATCAGCCACGAGAAATGAACTCTTCTAGGTATGAAGGCAGTAAAACAGTGGTGGTCTTCAGCAGGTTCTGACCAGCTCTGGAGAACCGGTAGCGGAAAGTTTGAGTAGTTCAGAGAACCGGCAAATACCACCTCTGACTGGCCCCGCCCCCATCTTTTCTCCACCTCCCGAGTCCAAGCTGATTGGCTGGATCTTCTTTGGTTGCCCTGCACAGGAGAACGGAGCTGGAAAGCAGGTTAGAGGGGTGGGGAGGGAATGGGATTTTGCAGTAACCTTCCCCCAGGAGTGAGGAGGGAATGGAGATTTTGCAGCATCCTGCCCCTGCCATGCCCACCAAGCCATGCCCACCAAGCCAAGCCACACTCACCAAGCCACATGTATGAGGTATATGTATGAGGTGCAATGACAATAAAGTAAAGTAACTAACTAACTGGCAAATCCCACCTCTGACTGGCCCTGCCTCCATCTATTCCTTGCCTCCCGAGTCCCAGCTGATCGGCTGGGTCTTCTTTTGTTGCCCTGCACAGGGGAATGGAGCTGGAAAGCAGGTTAGTGGGGTGGGGAGGGAATGGGGATTTTACAGAATCCTTCCCTTGCCATGCCCACCAAGCCACGCCCACAGAACCAGTAGTAAAAAAAAATTGAATCCCACTACTGCAGTAAAAGCTAGTCAACAGTGTTTTTATAAATACAGGCAGTCCTTGACTTACACCCACCAAGGAGCCCCACATTTCTGTTGCTAAGCAAGACATTTGTCAAGTGAATTTTGTCCCATTTTATGACCTTTCTCGCCCCAGTTTTTAAGTGAATTGGTGCAATTGTTAATGTTCTGACCCGGCCTTTGCAGATGCAAGAAACAGATTCCTTGCAAAGAAAAACCTCTCTTTATTCACACATTGAGAATTAACGGCATTCACCAGAAAGTCCAGGCAAGAGTTCTGCAAGGAGTTAACTGAAGCAATAGTCCTTATCAGCTTGTTATGATAAATGCAACATTGTGAGCTCCCAGCCGGAAGACTGCAAATTAAGTCAGTTCAAACAAAGAAATAGACAAACTTCAGTTCTGGCAAGGCAGTCTTTGTCACAGGAAACACTCAAGGAGCGAACTTTCCAGGAATGTGAATAGTTGTCTGTGACAACCAAACCACTCCCCTTTCCTTCTATTTATTCCCCAATCAGTGTCCACGTTTGTTTTGCTTCCTGAGCTGGCTCATTGTCCTCTGTTGTTCACCTCTCCTATCTGTTCTGCGCATACACACATCTGGAACAGGCCCCAGCTATTCATCCTCCTCATTCATCTCTGACTCCAAAGGCAGCTGCCTTTTTGGCTGGGAAATGCCAGATGGCCCAACTCTATCTCTGTGTCCGACGCTGAGCACCCATCACAGCCTTCCCCATGCTCCAGAACTTCTTCCCCAGCCTCTTCATCATCCGAGTCTGCCACCAGCTTTGTTGGCACTGGTGGGCCACAACAGTTAAGTTAGTGAGATAGTTGTTAAGTGAATCTGGCTTCCCTGTTCCCTTTGCTCATCAGATGTTCATCAAAGTGAATCACATGACCCCAGCACACTGCAACCATCATAAATATGTAGAAAGCCTCCCCCCTCCCTAGATTAAAATATTCTTTATTTGTAATATTAAGAGAGGCAGAATATGATATTTCCCAAAAGGAGAAATGGAGAAACATGTTCTTAAAGGCAGAAAGCAGCTCCCAAAAGCTTCCAGCAGATGCCTGAAGTCTTTAGAGATGGATATTTTGTTCCTATTAAGAAAGACGGGGCCAATCTATTCATAAACAAAATGCCTTTGGCTCCAACTGATGGGATTAAGAATTTACATTCCCCCAAAAAATTATAAAGAAAGGACATGACCTCTAGGACATAATAGGATTAACCCACCACCATTGAAATAGTAAAAGACAAAAGGCTCACTACATTGCACAGCTGCCTGGAGCATCTCAGAACCCTACAAAAATCCATACCTTCCTAAGCCAGGGGGTCAGCCACCCCAGAAATATTTCACTGAAGTTTCTGGCATTCCAATAAGCAGAGTCCTTCTTTCCAATCAGTCTCCATTTTTTTAAATTACATTTATATGCCGCCCTTCTCCGGAGACTCAGGGTGGCTTACAATTTTTGGGATACAACCCAGTGTGCTCAGCAATAGCCTTCATTCCATTGTATATGCCTGCTTATTTCCAGTGTCTTTCTCCCAGCTTGGAACTGGACCAGATTTTACTTCGAACAACTATGAGTCACAAAGGGGGGATGTAACCATGGGGATGCTACAATGGTCATAAGTATGAAAAATGGTCATACGCCAGTGCTGTTGTAACTTTGAATATCACTAAATGAACTCATGTAAGCCATGTTGTACCTGTATCACTATATAATTGTGCCATTAACATGGAGGTTACAATTTTTGCACATTTTATGCATTGGTGAAGTAATACTTCATTTGTGGCCTCACTGCTGTGGTCCAAAACGATTAAACTATGTCTCTTTCTCTCTTGGCTTCTTGTGAAAAACAAATTTCTGTTTCATTAGCACAGCATTATCACACCAACGTGTCCGAGAGTTGATGGGAGAGAGCAATAGTTGCGGTTGTCAGCTGCCTGGATAATCATCCGTCTTTGACATGGAGTCATGAGCACTTCCTAAATTTATTGGGTGAAGAAATCTCTGTATTCTGCTTTCATAATTCCAGGTCTCTGATTTACATAGTATACAAATAGCTGGGATAGGACAGGAAGGAAATTATTTTGATTAAATTATGGAGTGCTCTGGCTGTGTGCAGAATACAGATCCATCCAATGCAGCAGAAACAGGAGCTCCTTCTTCAAGGTAAATTTTCTTTTTAACAAATGTCAATGCATTTTATTGCTTAAAAGAGGATCAGAAAAGAAATGAGATAGCTCTATACACCTATCATCCATCCATCCATCTATCTATCTATCTATCTATCTATCCATCTATCTATCATCTATCACTATCTATCTACTATTTATTATCTATCTATATTTCTCTATATCACTATATCTATCATCTATCTATCTATCTATCTATCTATCATCTATCTATCTATTATCTATCTATCATCTATCATCTATCATCTATCATCTATCATCTATCATCTATCATCTATCATCTATCATCTATCTATCACTATCACTATCTACTATTTATCATCTATCTATATTTCTCTACATCACTCTATCTATCTATCTATCTATCTATCTATCTATCTATCTATCATCTGTCTATCAACTACTTATTCATCTATTTATCTCTATCTATAGTCTATCACTATCTCTCTCTGTTTCTCTCTATTTATGTTTGTGTGTGTATAACTGCACATACATACACACGCACGCACACATACAAAGTAATTATATACCATAAAGCCTGTGTTTACTCCAGCAGTGGGATTCAACAGGTGCAACAACCAACTTGGTGAGCATGCGCTTTGTGTGTTGCACGCTTTGTGTGTTGCGTGCTCTGCATGCGCTGCATGTGCTACATTTGAAAATAGCTCTGAGACTTACTTTCTATTGCAGCCCCGTTGAGTAAAAGGTGTTGGTGTTAACATTCAAAGTCCTTTACAATATGGGTCCAGGGTACTTGTGGGAGCGTCTCCTGCCAATATCAAACACCGGTCGCCCTGTGCTTGTGCACAGACGGGGACTCCTCGGGATACTGTCGGCTAGTCAATGTCGACTGGCGGTGCCCCAGGGAAGGGCCTACTCTGTTGCAGTCCCCGCCTTGTGGAACCAGCTCCCTTTGGAGCTCCGTTTGGCTCCTGATCTTCGCTCCTTCTGCCGTGATCTGAAGACCTGGTTGTTTGAGCAGGCCGGGCTGGACTGACCTCCAGGGGTTTTTTTAAATTATTTTAATTGGGTTTTAAGATTGGGCTTGTTGATTTAATTCTTTTAAAATATTTATTGTTTATATTATTGTGTTTTAATTGTGAGCTGCCCCGAGTCTTCGCAGAGAGGGGGTGGCATACAAGTCCAATTAATAAATTAATAAATAAATAAAATAACAGCTGAGGCATGCAATCCACTCTGCCGCACCTTTGGGCTTCAAACAAAGGAAATATAGGACAGGCTAGGGCAGGGGAGGGTGGGTGGGTGGTGCCAACTCATCACCGGAACTACTGTTTTGCCGAAACCAGCTGTACCTGCTGAATCCCACCCCTGGTTTATTCTTAGAAATCCCATCAATCCCTGGTTGTCAACCTGAATCTATTTTTTGGCCTTTTGTTGTTGTTGTTGTATTTTCAAATATTCATTGAAAGAAAATAAAGCATGAAAAAAAATTAAAAATGCCCTTCGCTTCCTTATTTTAAGTCTAAGAGCATATCTTTGGCTCATGAAAGAAAGAAGGAAGGAAGGAAGGAAGGAAGGAAGGAAGGAAGGAAGGAAGGAAGGAAGGAAGGAAGGAAAAAAAGAGAGAGAATTTAATTTACTGTTGTATGCTTCCCAGAGTCACACTCTTTGAGAAGGTTTGTATAAATATGAATAAGTGAGTGAGTGAATGAATGAATGAATGAATGAGTGAATGAATGAACATGGTTCTACAAGGGATAAATTGAGAATTACTGAAGAACAGGTTCAGCTGAATGCAACATATTGACTCTAAAATGTATGGAAAATAGAAAACATGAATAAAATAAGCTTGCTGGTAACTGGTTATAGTGTTTAAATATCTGCGGCTGAGGCAAAGGGGCTTGAACATATGAATACTCACATATTCATACATGAATATATTCACTGCTCCTAATTCCCCACCAATAGATTTGATATCCTACAGCTACAACTCTTCAGGTTGTTGGCGTGTACATGGGACCAGTTGCTGTTGAGTTTATGTTTTTGTTCTTCTTTCTATCTTGCAGTTAATGTTGGTGATGAGTTCTCGTTTCTTAACCAGATTGATTTTGGCTACTCCCTGCAATTTCTTCATTGCCGGGTATTCTTCTTCTTTTTTTAACTTTATTCATCAAACAAAAATTACAAATTCGAACAAGCAAAATAAGAAAATTTAAATATAAACAGGGACGATAGGACCCCTTAGGTCTTCTTAAATATAGGGTGAGGTCCACAGAAATTGTTAGAATTAAAACCATGAAAGTCCATGGCAGAGACAATTGAATCAGGTAAGATATTCCAGACTTTGACAACTGTGTTACAAAAATGTGGGTTTTTTACAATCAAGTTTAGAACAGTTTACATTAATGGATAAAGGCAAATATATGTGTCCCAGAATAGGGTTGTGAGATTGAATTTGGGTCATTGGGACCAGAGATGTACTCTTCCGAACTTTCAGACTCACGCTGGAGCCCATCTTCAGGGAATTTCTCTCTACCGGAATACATGCTTTGGGCTGTTCTGTGAGTCGTGTTTATGTGGTGCCTTCCTATTGGCTGATTGGAGTGTTGATGGCTGGCAATTGGCTGTCATTTGGGCTGCCAAGCCCTCGACTCCTAAGTATGTGACAGGCTGGTGGTAATTCTGTGGTCCTGTTGACTGACAAGGGGCCTGTTTCCCAGGCTATCTTTGCACTTGCTGGGCCAACAATCTTAGTAGCTGCAAAATCAAATGTGTGTCCTTGTTCATTGCAATGCGAGGCTACCAATGAGTTCAGGTCTCCTCGTCTAGTTTACATTAAGTTTAATGTGACTGTTCATACACATTACATTACAATTAAAACTTTTAAAAGTCATTTACAGGTAAAGCGTTACCATGTACAATTCTGTATGCAATACCTAAGCCTAACTGCAAGCATCGACGTTCTAAGCGATCCAAACCAAGAATTTCAAGCTTGATAGCATAAGACATTTGTCAGAATATTCATGAACTGGCAGAGACATGGTAACAAGGTCAGCCAATGACTAGGCATGGTAACTGGGTCAGCCGATGAGTGCTGTTTTGCAAACAGAAACTTAAGGAAGGCGTCTGGGTGTGGCTTAGTTCTGTGCTCAGCTCTAAAACGAAACTAGCCTGCTCTTGTCTACCTGCTGAACTGAAACTAAGAACTTACTTACAATCTCTCCTCTCTACCACGTTGGAAGAATCTGCTGTTGGTATTGTAAATTTACTTCATGTGTTATTATTTATATAAAGAGAAGTTAATGAATCCTGCTGAATCAGTTACCTGTATGCGCTTTCTGGATTTAATTTCTGCAACAAACTCTGACAATATTCTATTATGGACAGAAGGATGCAAGACATTTCTTGTAAAGTACTTCTGAACTTGCTCGATGGTATTAACATCCAATATGCGGTAAGGATTCTGGCTTTGATCCTGGTGCTGGCATGTATCACCAAGAAGGACAGCAGAACTGTCAGAGTTATCCTCACCAGCAAGCATCTGGACAGCAGATGGAGTAGCCACGGGGATCTATTGTTCACAGATTACTAGTTGAATTTCTCTTTAAATTACAGCCACCATACCTAATTATGCTAAGGTGACCAGATTTTAACATTGGTAAAGTGGGACACCATTGACCGGGGGGTGGTGGTGGTGGTGGTTCTTGATTTAAAATTTGCATGTAAAAATTTGCATTAATTATAAAATTAACAAAAATAATATAAAACTCATAAGCTGGTGAAATAACCACATGGCCTTAGGGGGATGCTTAGGGTCCTAAGTCTGAGATATATTTCCACCACACAGTTGACTTTTAGCTCTGTATGGCAGACTTCTGCTTTACCATTTAATAAAAATCCTAAATGGATCTATGTTCTGTATCATGTTCATCATAACTTCATTACCTGAAGTGAAGATTAAGATAATCAAAAGTGTTGGATGTTAGTTCATATGAAGCAAACAGGTGCTGAATAAGCTTTAGTGTAATATCAAATACTTCATTTATTGGCAAGCATCTTAATGAAAGGACACACGATATTGTTAGCAATTTTTTTTCTAAAATTGCTGTAACATATGTAACATAGGAAGAAGGAAAAAGAAGAGGGAAGGAGAGAGGGAGGGAGGAAGGAAGAAAGGAAGGAA
>SOZL01000503.1:0-11822 GCA_009733165.1 Naja naja | reverse complement strand
CCCACGGGCAGCTGGTTCCACAGGATGGGGGCTGCCACAGAGTAGGCTTGTCACTGGGGGACCGCCAGCCGACATGGCTTGCCCGGCCGGGACAGCCCCTGCCTGTGCGCTCTCACAAGGCGGTTGGCATTCGATATTGGCAGGAGTCACTCCCTTAAATATTGTGGACCCATGTCGTGCAGGACTTTGAATGTTAAAACCAAGACCTTGAATCTCACCTGGAGTGCAACCGGCAGCCAATGCAGGTCGTGCAGGAGGGGTAATATGGGAGAATCGGAAACTCCCATCACCACCCGTCTTGACGCATTCTGCACCAACTACAGTCTCTGGATGGTATGCAAGGGCAGTCCTAGATAGAGACGTTGCAGTAGTGAGTCGAGAGGTGACAAGGGCATGAGTGACTGCTTGGGGCATCTCGGTCCAGAAGCAGGCTGGCTGGCCAACCAGCCGGACCTGGGCAAAGGCCCCCTGGCGACAGCCCCCACCTGCTCCTCCAACCGGTGCATCCAGGAGGACCCCCAGATTCTGTGCCCTATCCACAGGGAGACAACACCTCTCCCCTATGGTCCAGCGGTGGACATTCCTGACTGGACGAGATGCTGGTATGCACAGCCACTCAGTCTTGGCGGGTTGAGCGAGAAGCATGTTTCGTCCATCCAGATCCGTACTGCATCCAGACAATGGGTCATCACGGAGAGGGCATCACTGATCTGGTTTGGGGTGGGTGTCATCAGCATACTGGTGATACCTCACCCCAAAACCACGAATGATCTCGCCCAGCGGTTTCATGTAGATATTAAACAAGAGGGAGAGGACCACTCCTGGGGACCCCACAAGTGAGCCCCTCCGGGGCGACCTCTGTTCCCCTGCCAGCACCGATTAGGCAGCCCGAGGTAGGAGGAGAACCACTGAAAAACAGTGCCCCCCTACTCCCAACCCCTTGAGGTGTCGCAAAAGGATACCATGGTCAATGGTATGAAAAGCTGCTGAGAAGTCTAATAGGACCAGGACAGAGGAAAAACCCCTGTCACAGGCCCTCCAGAGATCATCCATCAGTGTGACCAATGCCGTCTCCATGCTGAAACCGGGCGGAAGCCCGGTGATTGGTATGGATCCAGGTAGTCCGCTTCATCCAGGAAGAGTGGAAACTGCTGAGCCACCACACTCTCAACAACCTTAGCCAAGCGAAGGTTGGAGACTGGACGAAAGTTGTCTAACACAGTCGGGTCCAGGGCAGGCTTCTTCAGGAGGGGCTTCATCACCGCCTCCTTTAAGGCGGATGGAAAAACACCCTCCCCTAAAGAAGCGTTGACCACTGCCCAGAGCCAACCGCAGGTGACCTCCCTGGAGGCATAAGCCAACCAGGAGGGACACGGGTCCAACAAACGTGGTGGAACTCAGACACTGCATAATCCTGTCCACTTCATCCTTGGAAACAGGATCGAACTCAGCCCAGATCACATTGGCCAGACTGTCTGCACCCCGATCCTCAGACCACTGCAAATTAGAGCACAACCCACCCGAATCCCGCGCGATCAACTGAGCAGATATTGACCATTCCTCAGCCTTTCAGCGGGTCCACGCCTCCCTGGATGTAGGAGAGTGAGTGGCTAAACAGGGTGGCTGGGCGGTTATCTGCAGACGCTATGAGGTGGAGAGATAACCTTCCGCCACCCCTCATAGCTACTGAATAAGTCCTAATATGGGCTCTTAGCTGGGCTCAATGGATTGGAGGCGGGTGGATCTCTGCTCTCTAAACCCCTCCGACGGCGTTTCATCCCGGAGCTCCTCAGTATACCAGGGAGCCACCGGGATCCACGGTGTGTGAGGGGCGCATGGGGACAACCCTGTCGAGGGCATCCATAGCAGCCTGCTGCCAAGTGGCCACCAGGTCCTTGGCAGAGTTGTGGAAGCACGGGAAGTGGGGAAAGACCCCAGTTCTGCCTGGAACCTCTCAGGGTCCATCAGGCGTCTGGGGCGGAACCATCTAAGTGGCTCCTCATCCCAGCAGTGGGGGCAGCCTGTTGGAAGACCAGCACTTGGGAGATAGTGATCAGACCATGGAATGGGTAGTGTCATTAAAGACTGACCTGCCCTCTATCACTCACGCCACTGTTCTGAGACAAAACAGGTTAGAGTGTTTCCCCCTCATGAGTCAGGCCTTGAATCAACTGGGTCAGGCCCATGGCCCCATGGAGGCCATGAATTCCTGGGTCAACCCCGACCCCCAGGGGAAGGCAGATTGAAGTCACCCAGGACCATAAGCCCTGGGAACTCCACCACCACCCGAGAGGATGTCGAAACCCAGGCAGGGCTGCTGCCAAACAGCTGGGGAAAGGTATGTCAGCAGCAAGCCCACCCAACCACCAGGCCCCACCTCAGGAGAAGGGTTTCACTCCGCCTATCTCTGGAACAGTGACCTCCTTGGAATCAGGGTCTCCTGAATAACCACAGCCACTCCAGCACCCCTCCCTGAGCCTGTGACGGTGCAAAACCTGAAAACCTGGGGGGCATAGATCGACCAGAGGGACTCCTCCCTCCGGCCCCAACCAGGTCTCGGTGATGCAAGCCAGGTCAGCCTCCTCCTCAATCACCTCACGGAGGAGGATGGAGACTTATTAGCCACGGACCTGGCATTACAATACACCAGTCTGAGCCCAGGGGTCCCCGTTCCCATGTCCCCAAGGGAGGAGGCCATAGGGTTGGAGCCGCCACGGCTCGAAGGTAGCGAGGCGCACTCCCAACACATGATATGGCCCTATGCCTCGTTGTCTCCTGCCAATCCCAACCACCTGGGAATCGCAGTCCCACCCCACCACTCTGGGGCCGCCAGCCCCCAACCCCCAAGCTGGGCTGCAACCCACACCCTGGAATCATTTTCCCACCCTCCTCCTAACCTTCTTAAAAATTTATTTAAAAATTTAACTAAAGGGGCCCTAGTGACCCTCTTTTTTATTCTATTAGAGCCCCAACCCCGACCCATCCCCGCCATGCCATCTCTCCGGGTTCCATAACCCATCCCTCGAGTACTGGTGATAATTTATTTCTTGCATGTCCAAGATGGTGGACGAACGCTGAGACGGCTCCCGGGGGATCTGTGTTCGGTTGGCAAAGGGTTTCAATGGGGACTTCCTGGCTGCCCTTTCCCACCTGGATTTTGTGGGAAGGTCGGGTGTGGAGCCGGGCAGATGCGGAGTCAGCTGGGTGGTGTCGCCGTTCGGGCTTTGAACTCGCCGACTTTTCCCCTGGCTGGAGATGGCGGCTGCCGGTGGCTTGAGAACCGGCCCGGCCGGCTTCTTCGGCTGCTTCCTGGCGGCTTTCTTGGCGGAAGTCAGCTGGGTGGTCGTGAGCCCCGCTGGCTTTGAACTCGCCGACTTCTCCCTTGGCTGGAGAGGCGGCTGCCAGTCTTTGGAGACTTGGGCAATCTGGCGTCTTCCTCGGCGGCTTCCTGGCGGCTTCCCTGCGGCTGTGGCGGCGGCTTTGCTGGCGGCTACTGGCGGTGGCAGGGATATGCCTGTGGTGCTGTCGGAGGGGCAAGTCGCGGCGGGGATGTGGCCTCAGCCTCTTCGCTGGCGGCGGCAGCTGGAGCAGCGGAGGCAGCGATTTTGGCTGCCCTGGTGGAGGCTCCGGCTGTGGATTTCGTCGCTGGAGTGGCTTGTTCGATGGCGGAGGCTGCAGAGAGAAGAGAGAAGAGAGGCAGCGGCTGTTAAGTTAGTAACATGGTTGTAAATTGAATCTGGCTTCCCCATTGGCTTTGCTTGTCAGAAGGCCGCAAAAGATGATCATGTGGACCCTGGTATACTGCAACCATCATAAGCTTGGAGGCTGCCACTGTGGACTCCTGGGCCAACCAGCAAGCCCCTGGATTGTTTGGGCGCTTGTGGTGGTCCAGGTTTAGACCCTTGAACGCTGTTGCCGCTTTTCTCCTTCTAGTGGCTGGACTGATTTTAACCAGGAATCCTGGTCCCATTGGGTTTTATCAGGTTCCTGGTTTTATTGGATGTTGGCTGGGTCGGGTGGGCTGTGAGTTGCCTAGCGGGGATGGAACAGATATTCCCCCGCGTTGGCTATTTTCTGTGGCCCTGGACCCTGCCTCGTGAGGAGCCCATGTTTAGGCTCCCTGGATTTCCAGCTAATTGGATGGTGCTATGCTGGTTCACTACTGCCGCTTTTATGCAAACTCGACCGCCTGGCCCCCTTTTTCTCCAATGGCCACGGTCCTTAGTTATCATCTGACCTCTCCTGTTACCAGGACTTGATTGGACAGGTCCCATTGTTGTGTGAGGACGATGGAGGACTATCCTCTACTGTGAGAGGGTAGAGGGATTTAACATCGACCCTACAGTTTTTGAGTTGTTTGGTTTCCGCAGTGAGAGCGGTTGCCATTTATTATCATCTCCGCCCCTGAACGGGTGTGAGAGACCGCTTAGAGACTGGAACTCTTGATTACTGTTGCCTGTACCCTTCTTTCTCCATTGGATATTTTAACATCTTCACCCGCTGCCATACCTTACCCTGACCCCTTATGAATTTTGTCAACTTTATGGGACCTTACTCAAGGCCGAATTGTGGGCACTCAGGACTGCCCTTGTCCTTGAGTTGGCCCAGTGGACTGTCGACAGCTTACCTTGATGACGGATCCTGGGATCCCAGAGGTGGCATGCTGCAATCAATGGGTTAAATTCTAAATTAAGGGTTAAGGGTCGAATTTTAAAATTTTTAATTCGCTGTTTTAAAGGGTTGGGGAGGGGTGGGGTGGAGGGGTCATTTTGCAGCCCCAAAAGGCGGGAGTGTGGGGTTGGGGGTCGGTGGAGCCCCGGCCCGGGATGGGGGCCATTCCCAGGGTGGTCGGGATTGGAAGAGGGCGACCAGGCATAGGGCCATCAGTTAGGGAGCCGCCGCACCACAAAGCCGGTTGCGCCGCCTCCGACCCTATGACCTCCTCCCGAGGGGCTATGGGATTAGGATCCCTGGGCTTAGGTTGGTGTATTTTAATGCCAGGTCTGTGGCTAATAAGTCCTCCCTCCTCCGGAGACCATTGAGGAGGAGGCCTGACCTGGCCTGCATCACTGAGACCTGGTTGGGCCCAGAGGGGTGTCCCTCTGGTTGATTTATGCCCT
This sequence comes from Naja naja, assembly GCA_009733165.1. Lineage (NCBI taxonomy): Eukaryota > Metazoa > Chordata > Lepidosauria > Squamata > Elapidae > Naja > Naja naja. Next base: position 6,702 of record SOZL01000503.1, on the reverse strand, counting down.
TCAGGTTTTGCACCGCCACGGGCCCAGGGTAGGGTGGTGGGGGTGGCCGTGGTTATTCGGGAGACCTTGTTTCCGAGGGAGGTCTCTGTTGCAGAGATAGGCGGAGTGAGATTCTCCTCCTGAGGGGGGCCTAATGGGCGGGTGGGCTTGCTGCTAGCATACCTTTCCCCAGCTGTGGCAGCAGCCCTGCCTGGGCTTCGATCTCTCTCCGGGTCGGTGGAGCTCCCGGACATTATGGTCCTGGGGACTTCAATCTGCCTTCCTGGGGGTCGGGTTTGGCCCAGGAATTCATGGCTTCTATGGAGGCCATGGGCCTGACCCAATTGATTCAAGGCCCTACTCATGGGGGAAATACTCTTGACCTGGTTTTTGTCTCTGAACAGTGGCGGAGTGACAGAGGGCAGGTCACTATTACGACTTTGCCTGTTCCATGGTCTGATCACTATCTCCTACGGCTGGTCTTCCAACAGGCCGCCCCCACTGCTGGGATGAGGAGCCACTTAGATGGTTCCGCCCCCAGGCTCTGATGGACCCTGAGAGGTTCCAGGCAGAACTGGGGTTTTTCCTTCCTCCCTCTGCCCACAGCTCTGCCGAGGATCTGGCAGTGGCCTGGCAACGGGCTGCCAGAGGCCCTCGACAGGGTTGTCCCCATGCCCCTTACGCACCGTGGATCCCGGTTTGCTCCTTGGTATACTGAGGAGCTCCGGAGATGAAGCGCCGTCGAAGGGTTAGAGAGCAGGTGGAGGTCCACCCGTTCCCAGTCCGACCGAGCCCAGCTAAGAGCCTTTATTGGGACTTACCTGGTAGCTATGAGAGAAGATCTTATCTCTCCACTCTCATAGCGTCCGCGAATAATCGCCCGGCCGCCCTGTTTCGGGTTACTCGTTCCCTCCTTCATTTAGAGGGGCGGACCCGTTGCGAGGTAAGGCTGAGGCATTTGTTCAACATCTGTCGGATAAGATTGCTCGTATTCGGGGCGGGTTGTCCTCCGATTTGCAGTGGTCTGGGAAGGGGTGCAGGGAGTCTGGCTATTGTTATCTGGGATGAGTTCGATCCGGTTTCGAGGATGAAGTGGACAGGATTATGCGGCGAATGAGTTCCACCACATGTTTATTGGACCCGTGTCCCTCCTGGCTGGCTTATGCCGCCAGGGAGGTCACCTCGGTTGGCTCGGGCAGTTATCAACGCTTCCTTAAGGGAGGTGTCTTTCCGCCGCCTTGAAAAGGCGGTGGTGAGACCCTCCTGAAGAAGCCTGCCCTGGACCCGACTGTGTTAGACAACTTTGTCCAGTCTCCAACCTTCGTTTTCTGGCGAAGGTTGTTGAGAGTGTGGTGGCTCAGCAGGTTCCGCTTTTCCTGGATGAAGCGGACTACCTAGATCCGTATCAATCGGGCTTCCGACCGGGTATAAGCACGGAGACGGCATTGGTCGCGCTGATGGATGATCTCTGGAGGGCTCGATAGGGGTTTTCCTCTGTCCTGGTCCTATTAGACCTCTCAGCGGCTTTCGATACCATCGACCATGGTATCCTTTTGCGTCGCCTTGAGGGGTTGGGAGTGGGGGCACCGTTCTTGGTGGTTCTCCTCCTACCTCTCGGGGGCATGCAATCGGTGTTGGCGGGGGGTCAGGTCGTCCCCTAGGGTGCTCTCTTGTGGGGTCCCTCAGGGGTCGGTCCTTTCCCCCTTTGTTTAACATCTACATGAAGCTGGGTGAGATCATCCGTGGTTTTGGGGTGAAATTTCATCAATGCGCTGATGATACTCAGCTGTACATTTCCACCCCAGACCAGATCAGTGATGCCCTCTCTCTGATGACTCGGTGTTTGGATGCGATACGAACTGGATGGCGGGAATGCTTCACTCAACCCGGCCAAGACTGAGTGGCTGTGCATATCGGCGTCGGCCCAGTTTAGATTGTCCATCTTTGGCCATAGGGGAGGTGTTACCCCCTGTGGATAGGCGCGGAATCTGGGGGTCCTCCTGGATGTACGGCTCGGTTGGAGGATCAGGTGGGGGCCGTTGCCAGGGGCCTTTGCCCAGCTCCGCCTTGTTCGACAACTCGCCCTTTTCTGGACGGGGCGCCCTCGCGCGGTCACTCATGCCCTTGTTACCTCTAGGCTCGACTACTGCAACGCTCTCTATTTGGGACTGCCCTTGCATACCATCCCGGAGATTGCAGCTGGTGCAGAATCGGCGGGCGGTGGTGATGGGAGTTACCGGTTCTCCCATACGACCCCCCTCCTCTGCCTTCATTGGTTGCGGTTGCGCTCGGGTGAGATTCAAGGTTTTGGTATTAACATACAAAGTCCTTCATGACATGGGTCCTCAATACTTAAGGGGCGTCTTCTTCCAATATCAAATACCGGTCGCCCTGCGAGCCCATAGGCAAGACTCCTCGGGGTCCCGTCGGCGAGCCAATGCCGGCTGGCGGTTCCCGACGACGAGCCTTTTCTGTCGCGGCCCCTGACCTCTGGAATCAACTGCCTTTGGAGCTCCGCCTGGCCCCTGACCTCCGCACCTTTCGCGTGAGTTAAAGACCTGGTTGTTTGACCAACCGGGCTGTGACCCCTTGGGGAGGGATGGTTTTAAGGTTTTATAGTGTTTGAACTTATAATTTAATCTAATTGTTTTTTAAGTATTTATTGTTCTTGTTTTAGCTGTGCTTGAGTCTTCGGAGATGGGGCGGCATATAAGTTCAAATAATAAATAAATAAATAAATAAATAAACTCACAGCAGTTGCCAAGCATCTGAATTTTGATTACGTGACCATGAGAATGCTACAACGGGCATAAATATATGGCAAGTCACATTTTTCAGTGCTGTTGTAACTTTGAACAGCCATTAAACAAATGGTTGTAAGTTGAGGACTACCTGTATATAAGAAAGATCGTGTTCAATTGTACTTTGTTCTCCAAGGTTTTAGTCTTTTAAGCCTTTAAGCTTGGGATATAGCTAAACATTTATGTTGAACTGAGTCCAGTGAAGGACCTCATCTGACAGCTCCATTCAGCATGAAGAACCACTTAGACCCTTCTTTACATGTGGTTATTTAATCAACTGAAAATTCATCAGACTTGAGTACTGTCTAAATTTATCCATCTTGTCCACAAAATGTATCCATCTTATTCACAAAGATAAGACGAGACCTGGCAAACGTTTCACTGAGATTTAAGAAACACTGCAACATTCCCTTCATCTACAAAATTACTTCTGCGAAAAGAAGTGAACTTAATCTGATAAGAGTCATTAGCATTCTTTAGCAGTCGGTAGCATTCTTTTCGTGCTAGCAGATGTGCTTGACAATATGCTCTTGTATCTTGCCCAAGACAGACATTAAGCTAAGTGGTATGTAATTTCCCGGATCCTCCCTGTCCCCCATTTTGAATATTAGGATTACGTTTGTTCTTCTTCATTTTACCAATTCTCCAGTGGTTTCAAAGTTTGCAGTCAGTGGTTCTTAGATCACTTCTGCCAGCTCCTTCAATATCTTGATATAATATATCTGACCCTGGAGACCTGAATTCATTTCAAGAAACAAACTTAAGTTCTTACTGTTCCATTATCAACCCTGAGCTGTGTTCCTACCCTTTTGGCAATCGTACCAGGAAGGGTTCTTTCCCTCTTCTGAGAGAAAACATTGCACAGAAAGTACTGGGAAATCTACCTTTCCTGATTCCCATTATTAGCAATAGCACTTAGGCTTATATACCACTTTATAAGCCTTACAGCAGTGCTCCCCATCCTTTCCAGCTCTCCAGATCAGCAGCAGTGGCAGCAGGGGTTGGGACCCCTGCTTTACAGCACTCTCTGAAAGGTTTACAGAGCCAGCCTATTGCCCCCAACAATCTGGGTCCACATTTTACTGATCTCGGAAGGATGGAAGGCTGAGTCAACTTTGAACCAGTCAGGATCGAACTCCTGGCAGTGGGCAGAGTCAGCCAGCAATACCACATTTTAATCACTGCACCACCAGGGCTTTTTTTAAATTAGCTTCCAAACTTTCCTGATCATGGTCTGCTTGAGTCTTATTTGCTTTCAGATATACTCTTCAACCCCTTATATTTGCATTCTTTGCTAACATCATCTCTTTCTAGGCTTTAGTCTTCTTGGCTCCATCCCTACAGGCTTAAACTACCACTATGTACTCCTTCTGAGTTATTTTCCTTTTCTTCTGCACCAACTTATTGCTTCTTATTAAGCTTATCGTTTATCTATAAAGGCTTCCTAAAGCCGTTTGCCTTCTTTTAACCATTAGCCATATTTACCAATTTACTAAATACTGGTAGGGTGGAAGGTGTAGCACATTTAGAGCAGATTACATGGTCTTTGGGTACCATCTTCATAGAGAGCGCCTTGCTACTTACTCCCCTGCTCCCGGAGAACTCTCTACGTCCCATTCTCCTTGAAGGTCTCATTCTTCTGTCTTTTATGGTATGCTACACATTCCCGATGAATCTTAAAACAAGAAATGACCTCCAATTCTTTAGTTTCTCTTCCAGCAAGGAGCCAAGCTCGCTTCTGTAAAATTTGCATACTCTTTTGAGAAGGCAACTGCAGCCATATGGCAAGTCACCATTATTTCTCCTTGGTGTCCATCCTTTTCTCAGGTTCCCAGGTCAACCTCTTCCTCTTCCAGCTAAATCCCCTGTTCCTTGATCTCCCTGTTCATTCCCTTTAGTCACCATGCCTAACAGCCTGGCTATTTCTAAATTAGGGGTGTCCAACCTTGGCAACTTTAACACTTGTGGATTTCAACTCCCAGAGTTCTGGCTGGGGAATTCTGGGAATTGAAATCCAAAGCCTTAAAATTGCCAGGTTGGACATCCCTGTTCTAAACAGTGCTGCCTGAAATCCCACTGCTGCTGAGGATTCCAGTTCCAGCTTAGATGGTCACTTGATCAAAGAATCAGTGGCAGCTCTAAGCCCCTCCCATTCTAACCATGAACTCAGACTGTGTGCTTGCAAACAACCAAATACAAACAGCCTCAGCCAAAAAAAAAACCTTCATAGATCCGTGCAATCAGTCAAACAAATCTTCCCCTCAAACTTGGCAGATCAGCTCCCAAATCCACCAGCTCCCTTGTAAAAAGCTCCTGTTCCTATTTGCTTGCTCTGCACAGACCACACAGCTGTCTCTTTGTAAACATTAAACTTTGACATTAAACTATTACAATTTAGCTCTCTTTATAGGTTTTAGAACCTGGTAGACAAGTTTTTTTTTAAAAGTACTGCAGCAGATACCTTTCTCCGCTTTACCTCATTTTCAATATACAAATAACATTCTCAAGCTCAAAATGTAAAAGGAGAATAAGTACAGTATGCTCGGAAGTGTCAACACAAGGGGATGCCATTGTATGGTAGTAACCAAGCCAAATATAATGCTGCAAATTAAATGGCAAATCAACTGACAGCACGTCAACCGCAATATTTTCCCCTAAAGCACAAACAAGTTGATTTACAGTTTGTTTTTTGTGCAGTGTGGGCATGCCTGCCAACAACCACACCACACCCACCCACAAACTAAAATGTATGCCTCCTCCAGCCAAACACCTCAGTTTTGAGGCTTCAACATTCATTATGCACTTAAGATATTTGTGAAATCCAGTTTGGAGAACCATCAGTACTGTCATAGGCACGCATTCTTCTTACTGGAACATAAATTTAGTAATGCAGGAATATAGACAACAGGAAAATGGGATAATAAAATAAAAGCATGTGCAGATTTTGGAAGGGTTAAGATTATTTACAAGATTATGAAGCATTTATATAAAGAAAGCAGGTACCACCAGGACAAATCCATCTTGGGCATGTTGGCAAATAAAGCATATTAGAGAAACAGCAGAAGATGAAAAGGTAAAAGAAGAGGAGATTCATAGTTGATGATCCTGGCTGAAGCTTAAAGTTATAGCAAGAGAAAGCAGCAGAATCCATGGCTATAAAGCTCCCAATACTGTCAGAGGTTGTTGAAGAAGAGTCAAGACCATTCCTTGAACCTGGTCATATGGTTCCATTCACACAATACAGGTAGAAGGCCACAGACCAGAAAGTAACAGCCTTTCTCCCATCCAGATATTTGGTTTTTCCAGAGTCTCCTTTTTAAAGCAAAGTGTGCAGTACTTGGCTCCTAAAACCCCAGTCTTTATAAATGCAGGTTGCTTTGTTGGAACTATCCATGGTGCTGCAATTACCAGCCTTGTATCCCCAGCCACATGGGGTTCCATGCTGAAATTAGGCTAGAACCTCAGCTGGAAAGCAGGCTCCCTATCATGCAATTTATAGAAACACGATGAGATGATAAAAGTATGAGCAGGTCATAATTTACAAACAGACCATTTTTTTTGGCACAGATTAATGGGTCACCTAGAGTGAATTATCTACTAAGATCCCAACAGGAAGGCTGCATTCCACCCATTTTCCTAACATTATGATTGGATGGCTGTTGTTGTTAAATAATATTTACATGTCGACCTTTGCTCTGGGAGCTTAAAGTTGATAAATGGATGTTCCCCTTATTTTGTTCCACAATAACCCTATGAGGTAGGTTGAACTGAATGACAGATACCACTCCAAATTCGCTCCATGGGCTCTATGATCATATGTCAACTTGAACCTGGATCCAGGATTCCAGCTCAAAACTTTAACCAATATACTACATTGGTTGCTGAATAGCCAGTTCAAAGCCCAATGTTCCTACACTGACTT
>SOZL01000501.1:0-53632 GCA_009733165.1 Naja naja | reverse complement strand
TACACACCTCAGAAACATTTAAGGTTCCTCTCCAGGATGACTTCTGCAAAGGAGTTGGTAATAATTTGGGGTATAAATCAACACCAGCAATGGAGTTTCAGAGGGTTTGGCACTTGCAACACAACCCGGCTGTCAGGTCTGAAGGACTCCATCGCATTCGGAGGGATTGGAGTGGAAGAGAATCGGTTCCAGGGCAGAAGGGCTCGGTTCTGCAGCAGAGGGAGGCCGTGGATATCCTGGGGTCCCGTCATCCCCTTTGGGGACCTTCAGGCAAGCAAAGTCAATGGGGGCCGGGTTCCTGAAACTCCCTGTGACTGACTTCACAACGGCAGTGATTCACTTAACAACTGTGGCAAAAGGTCATATAATGGGGCAAAATTCACTTAACAACTGTCTTGCTTAGCAACAGAAAATTTGGGCTCCATTGTGGTCGAAGTCCAGGATCACCTGCACGTGGACATAGGAAGTCTACAGACCCATTAAAATGCTGAGAGGTTTCTGAGATGCCAAAAAAAAAACAAACCAAAACCACCAAACAGACTGAGATAAATCACTTCAGAATTTTTCCACTTTTTTATAAAAGTTTTATTATTTTCCAAAAACAAACAAAGACAAACAAACATAAAAACATAAACCAATAACAATTTCAAGTGTGTCGGTCGGTCACAAATCTCAGTGCCATCTCCTCACCATCAATACCTTCTATTACAAAAAAAGAGGTCTATACAATACAAACAAAATAAGGATAAATACAACCTATTTTCTATTTGGAGAAATCTCAAAAGAAAAAAGAAAGAAAAGGAAAAATTATACATTTTAACTCATATATTACCTAATTTCTCTCCTCTATTAACCAATATCATTATTATTAACTCTCTATAGTATTATAGTCTCCATATTATATTTTCATTCAACTTTATTTGTCTCCATTATATCCATATATTACCAGGCTTTTTGTCTAACCATTGATAAAACATATTCCATATCTTATAAAACTGTTTTTCTTCTTGATCCCTAATTTCAAATGTTAATCTACTCATTTGGCACAATCCAAAATTTTCTTAATCACTTCCTCCTGTGCAGGTATCTTGTCATTTCTCCAATTTTTGCAAATACAATTCTAGCAGCTGTTAATACATTAACAATCAAATATTTCAACTCTTTGCTGAATGTCTCTGGTACAATTCCCAATAAAAATATCTCAGGTTTCAAGTCTATATGTTGTTGTGTCATTTTTTCCAACCACGTGTGGATTTTAGTCCAATATCTTTTTGCATCAGCACAAGTCCACCACATATGGTAATAGAGCCTGGTATCTGGTGACATTTCCAACACTTGTCCGATTTATCCTTAAACATTCTTGCAATCCTTCTCGGGATAAGTGCCACCTGTAAAACATCTTATACAAATTTTCTTTATATGCAGTTGACATTGTCATTTTATAATTCTGATCCCATAGTGTTTGCCATTTCTCTAAATCTATCCCATAACCAAAATTTTTCCCCAAGCAATCATTTTTTTAACCTGTTCCTCCTCCATTTTAACTTCTAATAAGTATCCATAAAGTTTTAAATTACTTTTCATTGGTACCCATCAAAATTTTATCCAATTCAGTTTGCTTATTATAAATACCTTCAGCCCTAACATCCTCATCATATCTAGATTGTATTTGCAAATATGAAAACCAATTCATTTTTATTCCTTGTTCTTGTAGTGTTTGCATCGATTTGAGTTCACCCTTTTCATTTAAAATCTCTCCATATCTAATTGTTTGTTCCTTTTATATATTATTGGATATGAAAAAGCTTCAATAGTAGATACCCATAATGGAATTCGTATATAGTGTTGTTTTTAATTTTTCCCAGTTTAAAAACAAGGCTTCTTGAATATAATGCCTTCTAAAATATCCTTGCTTTTTAGTTCCCTTATACCATAAAAAGCATGCCATCCTAGTAGTAAATCATGACCTTCTAAAGTTAATAATCTATTATTTCTCAGCGTTATCCATTCCTTCACCCACATCAGACTTGCAGCTTGATAATACAATTCCCAATTGGGCAGTGCAAACCCCCTCTTAACCTTGCATCTTGTAATAGTTTAAGTTTAATTCTTGGTTTTGCCATGCCATATAAATTTTGATACCATTTTGTTTAAATCCCCAAAAACTCTTTCCCCAGTCTAATTGGTATCGTTTGAAATAAATATAAAATTCTAGGTAATACATTCATCTTAACTGTTGATATTCTACCAATAAGAGATAATTGCATATTTTCCCACCTTTCCAGATCTGTCGCTATCTGCTGCTTAAGTTTAATATAATTATCTTCTTTCAGTGTACTACATCTTGATGTAATATATATTCCTAAGTATTTAACCTTACTTGTGATCTGAATCTCTAATATATCTTCTAGCTCTTTCTTACGTTTTGCTAACATATTCTTTGTTAGGATCTTTGTTTTATCTTTATTAATTTTTAAACCTGCCACCATTCCATATTCTTCTATTTTCTCTATCAATTTAGGTGCTGATTTAAGTGGATCCTCTAATATGAATACCAAGTCATCTGCAAATGCCTGCAGTTTATATTCTTCTTTTTAATTTTCATTCCTTTTATTTCTTCATCTTCTCTAATGGCTCTATTCAGCACTTCTAATGTTAAAACAAACAGCAGAGGCGACAGAGGGCAACCTTGTCTAGTTCCTTTTCTTATCTCTATAGATTCTGTCAATTCTCCATTTACCAAAATCTTCGCTGTTTGCTTGTTGTATATTGTCTCAATGGCCTGTATAATTTTTTTCCCAAAGCCCATTTGTGCTATTTGCAATATCATGAAACGCCAATTCAAATTATCGAAGGCTTTTGTGCATCTAAAACATCAGTGCCATCTGTTTTACAGGATGTGCTTCATAGTATTCCAAAGTATCTAAAATTATTCTCACATTTTGCTTAATTTGTCGTTTTGGCAAAAATCCATTTTGATCTGTATGAATAAATTCATTTAGATATCTTTTCATTCTTTCTGCCAGAATTGAAGCAAAAATTTTATAGTCTGAGTTCAACAATGAAATAGGTCTATAATTTAGGTATTTGTGGTAGTCTTGCCTTTTGTAAATATTGTTTAATTTTTCTTCTGTGGTGTCTTCTTGAGAATATAGTTTTTCATAGTAATCTCGAATAATTCTTTTCTTTTCAACATTCCCATATTGAACATTCCCTCATCTGTCTATTAATTGGTTAATTTTCTTTGCTTCCCTTTCCTTTCTAAGTCTATAGGCTAGCCATCTTCCTGGTTTATTCGCATTTTCAAAATAATTTTGTTTAACACCTTTAATCTTTTGGGCAAGTTCTTCCTTTTCCATTAAACCCATTTTATGTTTAGTCATATCCATTTTCATTTTAATGTCTTTTCTTTGTGGTGATTGTTGTAACTCTTTTTCTAATTTTATAAAATCATCTTCCAGTATTTTAAATGTCTTTTCTGTTTAATGTTCCTTTTCCTTGTATAGTCAATTATTATTCCTCTTGTATAAGCCTTCATCGCATCCCAACGAGTTTGCAGTGATGTATCTTTTTTATTTTCTTTAAAAAAAACAAGCTCTATCTCAATTTTTTTTAAACTCTTCTTCTTTCAAAATCATATTATTTAATGTCCATCTAGATCTTCTTCTGTCCTTTCCAAACAACTGTCAGTGGATTATGATCCGCCCAAGTCCCAACTTCTATTTGAATTTCTTTTATATTAGAAAGCATGTCTGCAGATGCCCATATCATATCTATTCTTGACCATGATTCATGCCTATTTGAATAGAAGGTAATTTTTTTTATTTCCAATATTTCTTTCTCTCTCCATAGTGCTTTCTGATTTTAATCAAGTTTCATTTCATTTCTGTCATTTGAAAAAGGACTTAGTTCTTCTTGGTTCTCACTTGGTGCATATATTGTATCAAAAGCATTTTGACATTGTTATCCATTATCTCCACCATTAAGATCCTCCCATCCTCATCTGTATAAATCAGTTCTGTAGTAATTATATCTTTAATGTACAGAGCCACTCCTCTCTTTTTACATTGTGTCAGTGACGTAAATAGTTTCCCTAGCTTTCTTTGTCTCAATACATATTCATGTTGTTTTTTAATGTGTACCTCTTGTAGACAAATTATATCAAATTTTAATTTCTCTAATTTATGAAATATTTTCCTTCTTTTAGCAATCGAGTTAAGTCCATTTATATTCATCTAAATCAATTTTTTTTCATCCATTTTAAGCCTTGTAGGAGGGTTTTGTTGCTCTAGTTGATCTAACTTCTCTTTGTTCTCTGGATACCCACCTACCGCCCCAAGTTGTTCTGCTTCTTCACTTGTTGCTGCACGTTCCTTTGAGAGTTCCACAATCAGTTCCTCTTGTCTTCCATTTCCCTCCTTTCCTCTAAAATATTCACCTTAGAAGAGTTCTGCTTTCTCCATTGTATCGATTCTATGTCTTAGTTCCCACCACACAAACAGAAGGCCTTCTGGTATTAACCATCTGTAATTTACTCCTCAACAATTCTTTGGATAAGAACGCATATTCTCTTCTACTTTCTCTTATTCTTCTTGGTACCTGTTTCAATACCGTAATATCTTTATTATTGTGCTTCAATGTCTTGTCTCTGGTTGCTTGCAATATTTGTGATTTAATGCTCTACTTAGTAAACCTAATATGAATTTCTCTTGGAAGTTTGTTCCTCGTTGTGTATCTTGTATAGACATGAAATGTTTCATCTATTCCATCTCTCATCTCTCTTCCGTTATTTCTAGCAATTCTGCCAATATCTGCCATTATCTCCAACAGGTTTTCACCCTTCTTCCTCCATGTTTTGAAATCTCAAGTAGAATTCTGATCTGTCTATTTCACCTCTCAATGACTCATTATGACCCTCTCAACTTCATTTAATCTGGTATTAAAGCTCCCATTTTTTGTCTTTTGTTCTTGCTGCTCCTCAATTTTCTTAATCCTCTCTCCATATTTCTCTATTGTTTGCTGTAGAGCTTTTATATTTTCATCTGTCTTGTCCAACTTCTGTTCCATTTTCTCTATTCTTTTTCCATTCTCATTTACCGCTTGTAATATCTTCTGCATCATATCTTCTCTCTCTTTTTCCTTCTCTTGCTGCGCTGCTGTCTGTGCAGGAGTTGTTACTATGGAATTGAAGGTCTTCTACTCATTGTTACAAAAATATCCAACTCCAATTGCAGAGAAAAAAGAAGGCCAATAATAAAAAGAGAAAAGAAAAAATAATTTAAAAATAATAAAAGAAGGGGGCGTAGCCCTCAATAAAAATGAAAAAAAAGAAAAAAAGAAAAATCACAAAAGGAAGGAGGCAACAAATAACAATCCTAGTCAAAAAAAAAATCAATAATACGTCAATAATATATCAATAATTTAGATTAAAAAGATAGAAAAAAGAATGTGGGTAAAAAACTAAGATAATATAGAAAAAAAATCCAATAATTGTGTATCTTAATTCCAGTGCATAAAAAATACAAAAGAAAAAGAAAACAGAATGAATCAAGCTCAAAGAATAAAACTGAAGGTTGGGAAAAGGAAAACACCAATGAAAAAATTAAAATGGAAAATGAGCAAAATGTCCTTTACAAATAAAGATATATTTTAAAAAATTGTAAAAGTTGGGTTCCAGGCAATAGGAAGTAATCAAAAGAAACACTATCACTCTTTATTCAATTGCCACTACTTGATATCCGAGGCTTCACAAATTAAAAAGGAAGATTCCAACTCTTTTATTTTTTAGATTCTCCAAGGTCACTTCATCCTTTAACTTCAAGTCCAGGCTCAAATATACATCAATGCACCGAAAGCACCTAAATAAACAACCTCCAGTGCTTTCTTACCTAATGTTCAGCGTAGGGCCCTTAACGCAATCCTTGCAAGTGCGTATATATTTTAAGGAAAATAAAAAGCCTCTAGGTGGCAGTATTGTATCGCTTTCGCAACTTTCACTTTGTTGCCTGATAGTCTCGATCCCGATAGATGTCACTTCCTTCCTTTCTCATTTCTCAAAACAAGAAGGGGAAAAAAGACTCGACCGCCATATCGTATTAAAGAAAAGAAAAGAAAACTCAAGTTTCATCAAAATCCAAAACGCAAAAAATAATATACAAAAATAATATGTTGCCTCAAACCATTCAAAACTAAAAAGGAAGAAAAAGGAACAAAGAATAAAAAGAAGCCTTTAAAAGCCATAGAAAAAAGGAAAGAACAACTCTTCAATCTCAAACAAAATCTCTCACGCTGCTTGCTTCATTTCACTCTTAATTTGTAGATTCAATGGAAATTACTAGAGTGTTCTCTAAAAAAAAGAAAGTAAAAAAACCATCTCACCGACCGACAAACTTCCTCCAATCTCGTTCTTCCGGAGCAGTCACAGCTTCAGCAGCTTGATGGCTGGCTCAGTCCACTGCTGGCAAAGGGGCTGTCCTGGATCAACCAGGGACTTTGCGATGTCCCTGGGATCAGCAGGAAATACCCCATACATTCACTGACCCTACAAGTCGGCTTAGGTCCCGAGGAACCGTCCGGCAACGGCAATATCAGAGGTGATTTCTGGAGCTGAAATCACCTCAGTCTTGCTGGGACGCCAGCTCCGCCCTTCTCCCTGACTCTGTCATTCTGTGAGCAGGGGTCAGACTAGATGACCTCCTTCCAACTCTGTCGTTCTGTGAGCAGTAGGTCAGACTAGATGACCTCCTTCCCACTCTATCATTTCTGAGAGGGGTCAGACTAGATGACCCCATTCCAACTCCCTCCCTCTCAGCAGGGTCAGACTAGATGACCTCCTTCCCACTTATCATTCTGTGAGCAGGGGTCAGACTAGATGACCTCCTTCCCACTCTGTCATTCTGTGAGCAGGGTCAGACTAGATGACCTCCTTCCCACTCTATCATTCTGTGAGCAGAGGTCAGACTAGATGACCTCCTTCCCACTCTGTCATTCTGTGAGCAGGGGTCAGACTAGATGACCCCATTCCAACTCTCATTCTGTGGGCAGAGGGTCAGACTAGATGACCTCCTTCCCACTCTATCATTCTGTGGGCAGGGGTCAGACTAGATGACCTCCTTCCCACTCTGTCATTCTGTGAGCAGGGGTCAGACTAGATGACCTCCTTCCCACTCTGTCATTCTGTGAGCAGGGGGTCAGACTAGATGACATCCTTCCCACTCTATCATTCTGTGAGCAGGGGGTCAGACTAGATGACCTCCTTCCCACTCTATCATTCTGTGGGCAGGGGGTCAGACTAGATGACCTCCTTCCCACTCTGTCATTCTGTGAGCAGGGGGTCAGACTAGATGACCTCCTTCCCACTCTATCATTCTGTGAGCAGAGGGTCAGACTAGATGACCTCCTTCCCACTCTGTCATTCTGTGAGCAGGGGGTCAGACTAGATGACCCCATTCCACTCCTCATTCTGTGGGCAGAGGGTCAGACTAGATGACCTCCTTCCCACTCTATCATTCTGTGGGCAGGGGGTCAGACTAGATGACCTCCTTCCCACTCTGTCATTCTGTGAGCAGGGGGTCAGACTAGATGACCTCCTTCCTATTCTGTCATTCTGTGAGCAGGGGGTCAGACTAGATGACATCCTTCCCACTCTATCATTCTGTGAGCAGGGGGTCAGACTAGATGACCTCCTTCCCACACTGTCATTCTGTGAGCAGGGGGTCAGACTAGATGACCCCATTCCAACTCTCATTCTGTGGGCAGAAGGTCAGACTAGATGACCTCCTTCCCACTCTATCATTTTCTGAGCAGAGGGTCAGACTAGATGACCCCATTCCAACTCCCTCCTTCTGTCAGCAGGGGGTCAGACTAGATGACCTCCTTTCCACTCTATTATTCTGTGGGCAGGGGGTCAGACTAGATGACCTCCTTCCCACTCTGTCATTCTGTGAGCAGGGGGTCAGAATGGATGACCTCCTTCCTACTCTGTCATTCTGTGAGCGTCTCCTGCTTGAACAGTGGGTCAGGCTAGATGACCTTTGAGGTCCCTTTCAGCCATCTTCTGATTCTGGTTCCACCCCCATCAGGCTAAGGAAAATCCCTCCGGAACCACAGCCAGCCAACCATGACCTACCAGTCCAGTTCGGAGACGCTCCGGGTAAGGTCTGGAAAGCTCTTCCGACACGGGGGTGTGTGTGTTTGTTGTCTTTGTGTGTCTTTGTGTGTTTGTGTGGATGTTTCTGGAACAAGAGGAGGGGCTCAAAATGGTGCAGTCTCCAGGCCCGGTTTTTGGATGTACCACTCCTCTCACCCCCCTCCCGCTTCCCTCCCTCCCTTTGCTCCCTTCCCCGAGCATCTCAGCCCCCCACTTAGCTGGGAGGGCTCCCTTCGGGTGGCTGGAGCCTTGAACAGGGGGGTGGAGCCAGGCTGCAGTTTTCTGCGGAGGGAGGGGCAGCTTGGTTCAAGAGACCCATGTCTGACCCATGTTTTCGATCCGCTCTTACAGGTCTTCATGGATGAGGACGCCGCGGTGGGTAAGTGATGGGACCGTGACGGGGATGTGACCATGGTGGACACCCCCTTCACCATTCTTGCGCCCTCCCGCCCTCCCTGACTCCCCCTAGGGGGCTCTCCGCTGCCCCACTTTGGGCGCCTCCGTCCACTTTCCGCTGGACTTGAGGGTCTCGGACGGTGTCTGTTTGGGGAGGGGAAATTCAGGACACCCACGGAAGCGAAATTGGGCTGCTGCTGGATCAGACCGGTTTGCCCCAAACCCGTGGTACCGACCGACAGCTGGGACCGCCCCGTGCGCTATCCTGTCCTATATATGAACTGGATTCAAGCAAACGGGAAGTCAAATAGACATTGGGTTCGCCTCCTCGACATCGGTTTACCCTCCTGGTCCGCTCTCGGAGTCTCTCGGACATCGGGTTTACCCTCCTGGTCCGCCTTTGGTCTCCACACAGCCCTCAGGTTAGTGCGGCAGTTGTGGGAGCACGAAAAATGAGCCTTTTTGGAAGGGCAGGAACAGGCCCGTTTCTGGCCTTACGGAGCCCTGGTAAGGCCGTTTCCGCCCTGCCGATGGCTCGGAGGATGCTTCCAGTACCCCAGGGAAGGTGAAAAACGGCCCTTCCGGACGTTTGGGAATTCTCCCAGTGGTAACCACCGGTTTGCTGATTGCGCGCACACGTGTGCAGCTATCACAACTTCCTTCAGTGTTACTTCGGGGTAGTCACAAACCTGAGGCGCGATACTCTACTGGGTAAATCAGCAGAGAAGATATAGGGGAGTACGGTGGAGGGGCGGGCAGGCCCACCTAATCGTCGGATCGAACCGGTTCGGAGCCAGCGGATCATCGCAGGCAAGTGGTTCACCCGAACTGGTTCGAACTGGGAGAATCGTCAGAAATCTCTCGATTCCTTTTTTTTTTTGTAACGGTGTCTTTCTGAACTTGCAGGAGTAGATGCGGAACTCCAGCTGATCCTCGTCGGGAAATCCGGCAGTGGGAAAAGTGCCACAGTCAACAACATGCTTGGCCGGAAGGAGTTCGAGTCCCTCCTGGAAGCAAAGACCACCACCCTGCAGTGCCAAAAAGGGGAGGGGACCTGGCAGTGGAGGAAGATCGCGGTGGTTGACATGCCCGGCATGTTTGACAGCGAAGGCTATGATGAGACTGTGCGACAGGAGATCATGGCTTGTGTTGATCTTTCCTGGCCCGGCCCCCACGCCCTGATTTTGGTGACCCAAGTAGGGCGCTTCACCACTGAAGATGCCACCGCCGCCAAGTGCGTCTGGGATATCTTTGGCCCCAAGTCCGCCAAACATACGATCGTCATGTTCACCTGCGTGGAGGATTTGTCCAGGAGCCCGCTGCAGGAGTATGTCCAAAAGTCGGACAACAGGAATCTGCGGGAAGTGATGCGGCAGTGCGAGTATCGCTTCTGCGGGTTCAACAACAAGGCTGAGGGAGATGAGCGGGAGAGGCAGGTCGTGGAGCTGATGACAATGGGGCGGAGCACTGTTGTGGCGAACGGGGGCAGATACTACACCAACCAGTTGTACCGAATGCCCAACGTGCGAGAGGAGCACATCAAAGCATTCCTGACCTGGAACAAAATGGGCTGAGAACAGATGGCCTGAAGAGCCTGGAGCCACATCGAAATCGTGACAGTGGCCTTGTCAATTTGCGTGTTGGTGTCCATTGTGATCCTTATTGTTCTCTTGGTCCGCTTTTTGTGAGGGGGCTTCCCTTGCGCGCCTCTGTGACCATCGGGGTTCGGGCCCACGACCAAATGTCGATGGTTGCAGACGCCGAGGGATAGTTAGGACGCCCAAAACGACAGCGGCAACCAACCTGCCTTTCCGTCGAGGACCTGTATATTCCATGGGTCAGAAGGAAGGCCGTGTAAATATCTACACAGACCCCGCTTCCCATCCTGGAGAGAATCTTGATTTCTCCCCTCAAGGCGACTGTCGGGGTTCCGTCGATTGCCCTCGATTGGATTCAAAAGAATCCAAACGATTTATTAGGAGCAACATGTCCGGCTCTAAACCCGGATGAAGCCAACTACTACATTTGTAATTTACTCTCACCTCTGACCCTGTTCCCCCCCCCACTTCCCTGGGTGTGTCATAAATCAGATCCTCCAACGAAACACGTTCACCGGGCCGAGTGTCATCCATCACATTCTCCAATGAAGGCTTTTCGGAGGTAGAAGATCCGGTCGCCTCGGCTACAACCTGCACACGATAAACATGGGATGTTTACGAGGTGACCGCGACTACAGGGCAGGGGTGTCACGGAGTTCTTCAAGGGCCGGATCGGCATTGGAGTTCTCTGCAGGCAGGCTGGGAGGGGGGGCGGGCTGGGCGGGGAGACAAGACGGACGCCTCCTGCAGCACCCCGCTGGCCAAAACGGGGCACATTGGGGCCACACTCGGCTCCCTGTGTCCCTTTTCAACCTGGATGGCTTCCGCAGCCCTTCGTGGGACCAAACGGGGTGGGGCCCGTGGCACACTCTGTTTGGGCTGCCAGAGGGCCCCGTGGGCCGGTCGTTTGCTATTTCTGGGCCAGGTTGAAGCACTTGGCTCGGCTCGTGGGCCTCCAGTTGGACTCCCCCACCTTGCTGCCGACGAAAGTGTCTCCCATTGGAGAATGTGATTTATGACACCGCTCCGCTTGGAGAATGTGAATTATGACACACCCGAAGGCTCACGAATTCATTAGGGCGTCCGTCGGAACCCTGACACTCCACACAGGGACAGTCCCCATCCCCCCCCAAAAATGCCATCCCTCTGCTGCAGAACTAATTCCCACAACACCCTCCAACTCCCGTAGTAAGGCTGTATTATCCTCCTCGCCTTTTCTACTCCCGATCTCCTTATCTTCTTACGACTAATTTTATGGCTTGTATCTTAGCATTTCTATTGCTTTATCTAGGAATGCTGTCGGTTGCTTCTTGAGTAGCTGGGTGTTGTATCTTGATTGTATTTTATGATTATGTTCCTTTGTCACTTAACTGCTTGTATGTACACGAAGAGCTTGTGCCGGGGAGACCGATTCCTTGTGTATCCAATCACACTTGGCCAATAAAATTATTCTGCTCTGTTTTGGCCTACTCTGTGTTCTGTTCTGTTGTACTCCACTCCACTCCACTCCACTCCACTCCACACTCTACTCTACTCCATCCTTATTCCTTTTTTACATATATCATGTTTTTATTATACATTTTCCTTGAATTGACATCACATTCCCAGTTTTCGCAACAGCAGCGTACTGGCTGCATCAGCTCCTTTTTAGTTGCAGTTATTATATTAGTTATAATTATTAGTTATTAGTTATTCCATTAGTTATAGCTATTATATTAGAGTGATAAGATACCAACAGAGGGGAAATAATTGAAAAAAACCATCTTTGACTGTGCAGAAGTGACTAGATTGACACTCGAGATGCCAGAGAAAGAGAAGGATCTGAATATTACACGGTGTGGGGTTTGTTTTACCAATGGGTGGAAACCAGAATTACACCAAAAGGGATGAAGACGTATCTACAAAGTGATCGGAGGAATGAACACAAGAGATAGAGTAGATGATACGTATGTCAACGGGCGTGTGTGTGATTATTGTGACCTTGTTCAGATGAATAAGAATATTGTGAATAAGGGTAAGGAATTTGAAATAGGTGCCTAATCGACGACGATTGAAATGCAATGGATTTTTGCGTATAAAAATATATTTTTAATTGTGTGTGTGTGTGCGCGCAGAGATAGATAGTATTATACACCGTAATAATTTTTTTATAATATGTATATGTGTGTGTGTGTGAGGATAGATAGATAGATAGATAGATAGATAGATAGATAGATAGATAGATAGTATTATACATCTGTTGGATAAGATCGCCGGATTCGGGCCTGGTTGAACTCTAGTTTGCAGTGGTCTGACGAAGGGGTGCAAGTAGTCTGGCTAATGTGACCTGGGCTGAGTTTGATCCTGTTTCTGAGGATGAAGTGGACAGGATTATGCGACGACTGAGTTCCACCACATGTTTATTGGACCCATGCCCTTCCTGCTTGGTGTACGCCTCCAGGGAGGTCACCTGCGGCTGGCTCGGGCAGTGGTCAATGCTTCGTTAAGGGAGGGATCTTCCCTGCTGCCTTGAAAGAGGCGGTGGTGAGACCCTCCTGAAGAAGCCTGCCCTGGACCCAGCCGTGTTAGACAACTTCCATCCGGTCTCCAACCTTCGCTTTTGGCAAAGGTTGTTGAGAGTATGGTGGCTCAGCAGTTTCCGCTTTCCTGGATGAAGCGGACTACCTAGATCCTTACCAAACGGGCTTCCGACCGGGTTCAGCATGGAGATGGCATTGGTCGCAGATGGATGATCTCTGGAGGGCTCGGAACAGGGTTTTTCTCTGTCCTGGTCCTGTTAGACCTCTCAGCAGCTTTCAATACCATCGACCATGGTATCCTGTTGCGCGCTCGGGGATTGGGAGTGGGGGCACTGTTTTGCAGTGGTTCTCCTCCTACCTCTCGGGCCACAATCAGTGCTGGGGGGGCAGAGGTCGACTCCGAGGGCTCTCACTTGTGGGATCCACCAGGGGTCGGTCCTCTCGCCCCTCTTGTTCAACATCTATATGAAGCTGTTGGGCAAGATCATCCGTGGTTTTGGGGTGAGCTATCATCTATATGCTGATGATACCCAGCTCTACATCTCCACCCCAAACCACGTCAGTGATGCCCTCTCTGTGATATCCCATTGTCTGGATGCGGTACGGACCTGGATGGATGGAAACATGCTTCGACTCAACCCGCCAAGACTGAGTGGCTGTTCATACCGGCATCTCGGTCCAGCCAGGAGATTCCACCATTGGTCATGGGGGAGAGGTGTTGCCCCCTATAGAAAGGGCTCGGAACCTGGGGGTCCTCCTGGACTCACGGCTCAAGTTAGAGGAGCAGGTGGGAGCCGTGGCCAGGGGAGCCTTTGCCCAAGTCCGGCTGGTTCACCAGCTATGCCCGTTTCTGGACCGAGATGCCCTGCGCACAGTCACTCATGCTCTTGTGACCTCCTGACTCGACTACTGCAACGCTCTCTATTTAGGGCTGCCCTTGCATGTCATCCGGAGACTGCAGCTGGTGCAGAATGCAGCCACGTGGGTGGTGATGGGGGTCTCCCGAGACTCCCATGTTACACCCCTCCTGCGCGACCTGCATTGGCTGCCGGTTGCCCTCCAGGTGAGATTCAAGGTTTTAGTATTAACATTCAAAGTCCTACGAGGCATGGGTCCGGGATATTTGAGGGAGCGTCTCCTGCCGATATCGAGTACCAACCGCCCTGTTTGAGCACACAGACAGGGGCTTCTCAGGGTGCCGTCGGCGAGTCAATGCCGGTTAGCGGTGCCCCGGGGATGGGCCTACTCTGTGGCGGTTCCCGCCCTATGGAATCAACTACCCCTGACCTTCGCACCTTCCACCACAACCTGAAAACTTGGTTATTCGAACAGGCTGTGCTGTGCTGATCTCCTGGGGTGGGGGGGTCAAATTTTAAATGGTATATTGGGGTTTAAATTTAAATTAGACTTGTGATTGTTTAATATTGTTTTAAATTAATTTATTGTTGTGGATTGGTTTTAGTTGTGAGCCACCCCGAGTCCTCGGAGTTGGGGCGGCATATCATTCTGTCCACTGTGAGTCTTCAGGGTCCATGGCCTCCCCAGCAGGGGTGGGATTCACATTTCTTAACAACTGGTTCTGTGGGCGTGGCCAAATTTGTGGGTGTGGTTTGGTGGTCATGTGACTGGGGTGGGAATAGCTTGCTGACTGGGCGTGGCTAGATGGTCATGTGATGGGTGGGCATGGCCAGGTGGCCATGTGACTGGCAAACCAAATGTATGTGGTCCTCGCTAATGACCAGGTCCTCGCTTTATGGCCAGTTGTTTAGCAAGTGTTCTAATTCATGACTGACCTCCACAGAGCTACTTGACCTGTTTTTGGTGCTTTGACAGCCACACACAAACACACACACACATACACACACACACACACAACCTATTAACCCTGTTATTCTTTGATTCTGTAAGGATCTCCTGCTGGAGCAGGGGATTGGACTAGATGACCTCCGAGATCCCTTGCAGTCCAGCCCTAGGTTGCTGGGCTGCTTCAAAGTCTTCTGAAGCCAGGGTTTATGTCCTTCCTTCCTCTCCTTTTTCTCCTCTCCCTTCCCTCCTTCCATGTAGTTATCTATCCATCCATAATATATATATCTCTTTCTTCCTTCCTTCTTCCTTCCTTCCTTCCTTCCTTCCTTCCTTCCTTCCTTCCTTCCTTCCTTCCTTTCCTTCCTTTCCTTCCTTTCTTCCTTCTTCCTTTCTTCCTTTTCCTTTCTCTCTCTTTTCTTTCTTTCCTTCTCTTTCTTCTCTTTTTGTATCTTCTTCTCTCTTTCTCTCTTTCTTTCTCTCTTTCTGTCCTCTCTCTCTCTCCCCTCCCTCTCTCCCTCTTTCTCTCTCTTTCTGTCCTTCCTCCTTCCTTCTCTCCTTCTAAAGCAAGGAAGCCCACCTGAAACACACACATACACACACAGCCAGCGATGGGATTCTCTCAGTTTGGCCCTGTTCTATTGTATTCTGCCTATCAGAGAATAAGCCTGCAGGCAGGGATTGTGCTTTTAATCTTTGTGCAGGGTCTTCAAAAAAAATACATGCAATCAACAGAAACAAACGAGGCAGCTTAGAAACAAGAGGATGCTGAGAGCAACCCCAGTTCTACAGTATCATAGAATAAGAACAGCCCAGAAGGAAGGCAATAGCAGGAAGGGAGGAGGGAGGGAGGGAGAGAGGAGAGAGAGAGAGAGAGAGAGAGAGAGAGAGAGAGAGAGAGAAAGAAAGAAAGAAAGAAAGAAAGAAAGAAAGAAAGAAAGAAGAAACCACTCTACTGCAGAATCATGCAGCCTTTAACGTTTCAGATTGGTGACCCTTCCTAGACCCAACTGATGCTTCTTATTGTATCTACAGTACATGAGTTTCAGTCCCAAAGACGCTCCTTCTTCCCAGGAGCCCAACCTTCAATTCTGGATGAATACTCCTGCACTCTTTCGCTGTTTGTGCCTCAACATCCTTCTTACATTGGATCACAAGCTTTTGAACCAGATCAGAACCAAGAACAACAGTTGCAGTTATGCTGCAATGGTCATAAGTGTGAAAAATGGTCTTGTCACTTTTTCAGTGCCATTGTAACTTTGAATGGTGACTAAATGAACTGCTGTAAGTCAAGGATTACCTGTACAAAAATACAAAAAGCTTCTTTGCTTCCAAAAAGCTGCCCTAAATAGCAATCATTAGATTAAAAATACCTGCAAGCCAGAGTTACAAATCAGGCAGGGTGCCAGAGCACCTTGAGGAATGAAAATAGTTAAAATGCAGTGATAACTATCAAACAGCCAACTCTTGCTCATAAAGTGAAACCCTTTAGCAGAGAGGTCATTTAAGCTCTCCAGAAAAAGCAGACCCAGGAAAAGTAATCCTTAGATCCATTTGCACCATTTAAAACTACCAGCTAGTCTCACTCACCTCACAAGATATACTAAGGAAATCACCCAGATTTAAGTCACATGCCCCCCAGAAAGGCAGTAAAAAAATCAGTGCCAAGCTTTTATCCTGCCTCTTGGAAGTATACCCCAAAAGGACAGTGCCAGATAGTACTAAAGCAGTGAAGGAAGACCCCTCCCAAATAGAAAAAGAAACCATGAGGCAAGAAAAAATTCAAACACAATACAAATCATTAAATCACAACAGTAGCTGTTGCTTGGTTGAAGCTGAATAGGGAAAATTATCCCATCAATAAACACAGGATTAAATTTCACCAAGCACAGAATTAAGCTTCACCAAAACCCAGTTTTAGACCAAAACTCAGAAAGGATATGTAAAATCACGTTTGAATGTCAATCCTTCTAGCTAGCCAAGAAGCCTTGCTGAAGGTCACTCATCTTGGTTTCCTGTCACTAAAAGCTTTGCTTCATTATTCAATGATTTCTTCAAAGTGCTGATTGTCCAGGGAAGTATTTCCTCCCAACTGTTAGTGTAAAAATCTTAAAACAACCCTTCCCCTTTAAGAAAGCCAAGCCTCCCAAGCTCTGGAATCAGCAAGTCTAGGCTGTCTGCCAAGAATGCAATAAGGGTGGAATTCTCCAAACTGCTTATAAAGTTAACAAGGGGTTCTATAGAACCGGATAGAACTGGAGAATCCCACCCCTACTCTCCAGCCATCTACACTCAGCCTGACTTCCAACCAGACTCCTCCTTCAGGGGTGCCAGCAGTAGCCTATGTTCCACTCCATCCCACCATCCATCCATCCAATCCATCCGATTCAACAATTGTTGCTTGCTTCTGATTATCACCCTTAAGTTGATTTAAAGCCATTGTTATTTTATCAAACTTTTAAAGTAAAGCTTCAGACAAGACTTCCAAGTTTAAAGAATTTATATTCTTTAAATCACATCAAATTAGCTTACTCTAAGATCGTATTAATTGCCATATTAATGACAATATAGAAAAATTGATGACCAATGGCAAAGTGTTATCCATCACCTTCAGGTTTCACAGGAGAGATTTTAAAAGATTCAAAATTATTTGAGTGTTATTTTGAAGACAGTTTTTATCCACTTAGTCATCACACCATCCCTCAGGTCTCTAATCACAGCACAAAAAGGTTTGTTTCACTTATAAAGCTAATGGTAGTATTTGTATCCTGATTAAGCCCATTTGGAGATTAGACAATTGTAGAAGAAAGATTTAATGTGGGATAAGAAACCAAGTTTTCTCCTCTTCAAATTCCTGGATGTTCCCATTCTAGTTTCATCCCTTTCTAAAGAAGAATGAATTTTGGAATATTTCCCACATGAAACTCTACTAGGACCAAAATGGAGAGATAACAGCAGATGTGTTGATCTGGGGCTATTTGGTTCTCCCCAAGGAGGATCTCAGGAAAGAGACTCTGGCGTATTTTGAAAGACAGAGACTTTCTATCAAACAAGATGCTCTTTCATGGCTAAAGTTGCTCAATAAGGTGGGAGAAATTTTGGTGTCTTTTCTCTGATTTTCAAAGCCTGAGATCCCATTTCCAGTGGGCCAAGCCTAGAGTCTCCAGGGTGGTTGGCTTTCCATGCCAGTTGGGGTCTTCCAATGGAAGTTCTTCAAGAGACAGGATGTCAGTGGAGTGGCTTTGCAGTGAAATCTTTCAAGATCTTACTGGTCAAAGCTTTTTTTCTTCATCACAGTTTAATTTCATATTGAAAATTCTAATGGAATGAAAGTTTCCTAAATCTTTTACAGTAAACTTTATTCTCAGTTTTAATATGAATATATCATCATACTTATTTTTTTTCAATTCCATCCCTGTAGACTTTATTACATAGAAAGGGCTTTATTGCATGGTTAAATTCCAAAGGCAAAAGGGAGGAACTAAAGAAGGATCTGCCAGTTCTGCTACCTCCTGCATCTGTTTAAAGTAGTCACAGATTTCTTAATTACCTCACTGAAGACCAGAGTCTACTGGGCTAATGTCCATATCTCCCTCCATTTTCCATGGATGGAGAGACCTAACATATTTTCTTTGCCATTTTTTCTCTTTAGTCCCTGCCTCAGTCCACATGTGTGGAAAGTTGTCCTCCTGGATTTGTCAAGAGGGCTCGAGAAGGAGAGCCAGTTTGCTGCTATGACTGTGTTCCTTGTCCGGAGGGGACTTTCTCCACTCAGGAAGGTGGGTGACACTGAGGAAAATGGGAGGCCTGGTGGAACTGGATCCATCCAGAACATTTTCATGAAAGTGCAAGTTAAAAGACAGTTTGAAGCTTGCTACTGTTGTTCTTTTTTTAACCTGCACAATTTCTCATCTAAAAGGAAGTAAATCAAAAGACTTTGAAGGAGGGGCTGAGACGAGATGGGAGGAGGGGGTGGCAGACTGGGCAAACTTTACTAACAGCAGAGGAAATATCTCTACACTTTTTAGTCTGGATAGGTGCTGCTAAGTTCACCTTTCTAGGAACACCTGAGTTCTTTGAAACTTGATTGTTTCAGGTCCACCTTCTGAAAGACCTTGCAATTCCCTGTTTATTGGCCTCCCTTGAGGATCCCTGAGAAGGTGTCCCTGGTCCATAATGTGGTACTGTGGATAGTTATGGGGGGAACTCATTACACAAATAGTCTGCCAGGCAGGTAGATGAATCAATCAATCAGAATAGAGCTGGAAGGGACCTTGGAGGTCTTCTAGTCCAGCCCCTGATCAAGCAGAAGAAACTATACCATTTTCAGTCAAGTAATTGTTCTCAATGATAGGAAGATTCTCCTTAATTCCACATTGTTTCCAGATGTTAAAGATACTATAGGTATCCTCCAAGTCCAGGATATTAACTGCCATGTGGCAAGACTCAGGATGTTTGCCTAAAAAGATTATATGATTCATTGTTAACCTCTAATAACGTAGGCTCCTATGAAGTTTATCCACATTACACTGGAAATAATTACCATCCTAGAACTTCCCTCAACTTCATACATTATTTTTTAAAAAATTATATCCTTCTTATGCTCTTTTTAATGAAATTGTTAAGAAATACTTTTGGAAAATGCCCAAGGTATCAGCTGTTATCCAAAGAAGGTATTTCTTGTAAGATAAAAGCACAAAATATTAAAGTAATATTGCTTTTTCGCTTTCTCAGATACAGAAAAATGCACCAAGTGTCCAGATGATAAATACCCAAATGAGGAGAGAGTCCAATGTATCCCCAAAGTTATAACCTTCCTGTCTTATGAAGAACATCTGGGCATGGTCCTGGTCTCTTTTGCCCTGCTCTTCTTCCTAACCACAGGCCTTGTTTTAATCATCTTTATTAAATACCGAGAAACTCCCCTTGTCAAAGCCAACAACCGGGACCTCTCCTACATCCTCCTGGTCTCCCTCCTGCTTTGCTTCTTGTCTTCTTCTCTCTTCATTGGTCAACCAAGGAAAGCCACCTGCCTTCTCCGACAGATGGTCTTCAGCCTCATCTTCTCAGTCGCCGTTTCTTCTCTCTTGGCCAAAACCATCACGGTGGTGCTGGCTTTCCTGGCCACAAAACCAGGAAACCGAGTGAAGAGATGGTTGGGGAAGAGCTTGGCCAACTCCATCATCCTGTCTTCTTCTGTTGTCCAAGTTATCATCTGCTCCATCTGGCTGGGAGCTTCTCCCCCCTTCCCTGACTCTGACCTCCACTCACAGCCTGGAGAGATCATTCTGCAATGCAATGAAGGGGCGGTTGTCATGTTCTATGTCACCCTCAGCTACATGGGCTTCCTGGCTGCCATCTGCTTCACAGTGGCTTTCCTGGCCAGGAATCTGCCCGGGCCTTCAACAAGCCAAGCTGATCACTTTCAGCATGCTGGTCTTCTGCAGTGTTTGGGTGACCTTTGTGCCCCCCTACCTGAGCACCAAAGGGAAATACATGGTGGCTGGGCAGGTCTTCTCCATCCTAGCATCCAGTGCTAGTCTGCTGGGCTGCATCTTCATCCCCAAATGCTACATTATACTTCTGAGGCCAGAACGGAACACAAAGGAGCATCTCACAGCCAGAACAAATGTAATAAACATGAGACATAATCCATTAGAATATTTAAAGAATTGTAAAAGTTCCTTTTATTTGAAAGAATATATTATTTCCACTTAGATAATATGCAGCATTCAAAGAATCGGCTAACTCCAGGGAGGCAAGAGCAGGGCCTCCTGGGTGGCTGCCCAACCTGGATGCAAGGGAGGGGGAGGCGAGGGGCAGCAGGGCAACGCAGCTGCCGAAGGAGCCCTTTGGATGGGGAGGGGCCGGGAGTGCCTGGCGGGAAGGAATTGAAGGGGAGTTTGAATCCCACCTTCCACATCGAAGCCAACTGAGTGGCTCTGAGCCACTCAACAGGGGACCGGGAGTTCAAGTCCTGCCTTAGACCAAAAAGCCGATGGATTTCATCCACCGTCCAGGAGGTTCTGCATTCTAATCCTCCCACAGGCTCCATGCATTCCTGCGGGGACTGTGGACCAATCCCTAGGAGGCTCTGAGTTCCAGTCCCACCATGGTACTTATTGATTGGGGGTCTAAAACTGGGGGGAGGGTTCAAATTAACGTGGGATACCAGAATTGGGCATTCTTGGGCTGTGAGATGGCTGGGTGACCCTTACTGTTTGATGAGATGGAGGAAAGTGATTTTGTGGGGAAACACACCTGTTCCAAGCTGGGCAAAGCCGTCAGCCTCTGCCTTCTTCTGACTGAGGGCAACCAGAGGCCTCCATGTGTCACTGGGAATCTTAGAGAGATCTAGGTCTGATCCCTCAGAGCTTTTTTTAACGTCTGAAAATGGAATTTGCAAAAGGGCTCAAGTCAGCAATTAGAAACCATTCTGAAATATCAAAATGGACGACCGACTGATCAGCACTGTGGACTGTATGGCTGGAAAGCAGAAGACCTTCCAGGGGTTCCTGTTCCAAGGCATTCCCACGCTTCCTCGCCTCTTTCTTGGACCTGGATGAATAAGCACTGGACATGCCTGCCTCAGTCCAGATAGTTGGGTAAAGGATGCCTTTAAACAGGATCCCTGCAACCTCCTCCTGGGGAGAGTCTCAAGGTCCCCTTTCTCTGGACACCCCCCAACCTTTCACAGAAAAGCCATGCTTGGAAGAGGAGCAGGGAAATGCTTTAGGTATAGAGGAAAACTGAAGGGCCTGAATAATGTTAGATTTTGCCATTTTAATTCTCTGGATAAAGTTCTTAGAAGTAGACCCCTAAGTAAGAACAACTCCAAAGTACAACCACAGACAGCTGTTGTGGTCAACACTTTCTGTAAAATGGTCTTATCAGGAACTCAAGAAAGAACTATGTCCTAGTGATAAAGAATTGCCTCCCCAGCCGAAAGGAGGTCAAACAATGAATTTCACATCCTTCTGACATTCCAAGGGTTCTCATGGGGATTCTCATAGGACATGATTCAAGCTTGGTTCCCACAGCTTCCGTCTTACCTCTTCTCCTGCTCTCTCTCTCACATACAAGGAATTGAGAACTTTAATAGCAATAATAGCTCAAATGGTTACCTGTACTTACAATGTGTCATGTTCAATGGCAGTTGCTGAACAGCAAATTGCTTTGAATGACTTTCGCAGAGTTTAATTTAGCAAATTTTATTGAGCTGAAAGGGAAGGGAGTTACAAGAACATATACATATAATTTTCTTTGACTCTTGTACGCTATCTAAATGGAATGAATATCTCCTTTCAAATAAAAAACCTTGAACAATT
Source organism: Naja naja (assembly GCA_009733165.1). NCBI lineage: Eukaryota > Metazoa > Chordata > Lepidosauria > Squamata > Elapidae > Naja > Naja naja. The sequence goes on along the minus strand of SOZL01000501.1, from coordinate 31,839 downwards.
CTTCCAATACCACAATGGTGTTATAGCTCATGTTTTTACATTTGTTCTGGCTGTGAGATGCTCCTTTGTGTTCAGCTCTGGCCTCAGAAGGATAATGTAGCACTTGGGGATGAAGATGCAGCCCAGCAGACCAGCACTAGAGGCCAGGATGGAGAACACCTGCACAGCCACCATGTATTTCCCTTTGGTGCTCAGGTAGGTGGGCACAAAGGTCACCCAGACACTGCAGAAGACCAGCATGCTGAAGGTGATCAGCTTGGTTTCGTTAAAGGCCCCAGGCAGATTCCTGGCCAGGAAAGCCACCGTGAAGCAGATGGCAGCCAGAAGCCCATGTAGCTGAGGGTGATGTAGAACATGACAACAGCCCCTTCGTTGCATTGCAGGATGATCTCTCCAGGCTGGGAGTGGAGGTCAGATCAGGGAAGGGGGAGAAACTCCTAGCCAGATGGAGCAGATTACAAGTTGGACAGCAAAACAGGAGAGGATGATGGAGTTGGCCAAGCTCTTCCCCAACCATCTCTTCACTTGGTTTCCTGGTTTTGTGGCCAGGAACGCCAGCACCACCGTGATGGTTTTGGCCAAGAGAGAAGAAACGGCGACTGAGAAGATGAGGCTGAAGACCATCTGTCGGAGAAGGCAGGTGGCTTTCCTTGGTTGACCAATGAAGAGAGAAGAAGACAAGAAGCAAAGCAGGAGGGAGACCAGGAGGATGTAGGAGAGGTCCCGGTTGTTGGCTTTGACAAGGGGAGTTTCTCGGTATTTAATAAAGATGATTAAAACAAGGCCTGTGGTTAGGAAGAAGAGCAGGGCAAAAGAGACCAGGACCATGCCCAGATGTTCTTCATAAGACAGGAAGGTTATAACTTTGGGGATACATTGGACTCTCTCCTCATTTGGGTATTTATCATCTGGACACTTGGTGCATTTTTCTGTATCTGATAAAGCAAAAAAGCAATATTTCTTTAACATTCTGTCCACAGGTGGTATTCAGCAGGTTCTGACCAGTTCTGGAGAAGAAGTAGTGGAAATTTTGAGTAGTTCAGAGAACCGGCAAATACCACCTCTGACTGGAGATTTTACAGTATCCTTCCCCTGCCACGCCCACCAAGCCACGCCGACAGAACTGGTAGTAAAAACAATGGATCCCACCACTCATTCTGTCCTTTTATTTTATGAGAAATACCTTCTTCGGATAACAGCTGATACCATGGGTATTTTCCAAGAAGTATTTCTTAACAATTTCATTAAAAAGAGCATAAGAAGGATTTTGTTTAAAAAATGTAGCTAGGTACAGTATATGAATTGAGAGAAGTCCTAGGATGTTAAGTATTTCTGGTATAATGTGCAGAATCTTCATAGGAACCAACGTTATTAGAGGTGAATAAGGAATCATGTAATCTTTTTAGGCAAACAGCCTTGGAGTATCTTATAACATCTGAAAGCAATCTGGAATTAAGAAGAAACTTCCTCTCAGTGATAACAATTAACCAGTGGAACAGAAGTTGCCTTCAGAGGTTTGGGGTTCTTCAACATTGGAGGTTTCTAAGAAGAGATTGGACACTCACTTGTCTGAAATGGTGTAGTTTCTTCTGTTTGATCAGGGGCTGGACTAGAAGACCTCCAAGGTCCCTTCCAGCTCTATTCTAATTGATTCATCTACATGATTGGCAGACTATTTGTGTAATGAGTTCCCCCCATAACTATCCACAGAACCACAATGTGGACCAGGGACACCTTCTCAGGGATCCTCAAGGGGAGGCCAATAAACAGGGAATTGCAAGGTCTTTCAGAAGGTGGACCTGAAACAATCCATCAAGTTCCAAAGAACTCAGGTGTTCCTAGAAAGGTGAACTTAGCAGCACTTATCTGAACTAAAAGCAGAAGAGATATTTCCTCTGCTGTTAGTAAAGTTTGCCCTGCCTGCCACCCTCTCCTCCAATCACTTCCCAGCTCCTTTTTCAAAGCCTTTTTGATTTACTTCCTTTTAGACAAGAAATTGTGCAGGTTAAAAAAAAATCCACACTAGCAAGCTTCAATCTGTCATTTCATGAAAATGTTCCGGATGGATCCATTTCCACCAGGCCTTCCTTTCCTCTGGTGTCACCCACCTTCCTGAGTGGAGAAGGTCCCCTCCGGACAAGGAACGCAGTCATAGCAACAAACTGGCTCTCCTTCTCGAGCCCTCTTGACAAATCCAGGATGACAACTTTCCACACATTTGGACTGAGGCAGGGACTGAGCAGAAAAAGAAGGAATGCCAAAGAAAAGATGTTAGGATTTTCCAACCATGGAAAATGGAGGGAGAAATGGACATTTGCCAAGTAGCCTCTGGTCTCCACTGAGGTAAATCAGAAATCTCTGACTACTTTTAAACAGATGCAGGAGGTAGAACAACTGGCAGATCCTTCATTTAGTTCCTCCCTTTTGCTTTTGGAATTTAACAACACAATACAGTACTTTCTATCTAATAAAGTCTGGAGGGATGGAAGTGAAAAAAAGATTTAAGTATCATGATATAGAATAAAGAATAAAGTTTACTGTAAAAGATTTAGGGAACTTTTATTCCATTCAATTATTTAATATAGAATAAAATTGTGAAAGAAACCTCTGACCAGTAAGATCTTGAAAAATTTCATTGCAAAACCACTCCACTGAGGTCCTGTCTCTTGAAGAACTTCCATTAGAAGGCACCAATTGGCATGGAAGGCCAACCACCCTGGAGACTCTAGGCTTGGCCCACTGGAAATGGGACCTCAGGCTTTGGAAAACAGAGAAAAGACACCAAAATTTCTCCCACCTTATTGAGCAACTTCAGCCTTGAAAGAGCATCTTGTTCGATAGAAAATCTCTGTTTTTCAAAATACGCCAGAGTCTCTGCCCTGAGATTCTCCTTGGGAGAACCAAGTAGCCCCAGATCCTCAGATCTGCTGTTATCTCTCCAGTTTGGTCCAAGTAGAGTTTCATGTAGGAAATATTCCAAAATTCATTCTTCTCCAGAAAGGGATGAAACTAGAATGGGAACATCCAGGAATTTGAAAAGCAGAAAACTTGATTTCTTATCCCACTTTGACTCTTTCTTCTACAATTGTCTAATCTCCAAATATGCTTAATTAGGACACGAATACTGTCATTATCTTCATAAATGAATGAAAAAGTTTGAGAAAAATTTGTCAATTATACACTGAGGAACTATAGAGAAAATATAATGGACACAATTGGTCAATTATAGGCAACATTCTAGAGCAGATGACAAATAAAATGAACAGAGGAAAAAAAAGATAATTCATAAACTTTGAAAACAACTGTTTGATTCCCAGAAAGCATGGATTTATCGAGGAGAAAGTTGTCAGACTAATCTTCTCCCTGGTCATCCTGAGGAAAACACATCCAGATGTGCTAATTCTATTTGATTGTACTACATTAACAAAATTTTGCAAATCTGAAAGAGCAAATCTCCCACCAACTCTTTTTCAGCCTGAAAAGTTAGTGAGGATCCTTTCTGAGTTTATTTCTCTCCCATTATGCAGCTGCAGGATTCTCCCTCTCATCTGATCCTTCCCTAAGCAGCCTCTCTTCTCTTCCCAAAAGTCATTCTCATGCATCATTACACTTCACAAATAGAATAGAAAATTCATCAATTTTTCTATATTGTCATTAATGTGGTAATTAATATGATCTTAGAGTAAGCCTGGAGCTTCGGCTGGCCCCTGACCTCCGCTCTTTCCACTGTGGCCTCAAAACAAGGTTGTTCCAACTCGCTGACTTGGACTGAGGGGTGTGTGGGGAGTTTTAATGCTTTTTTAGGGTTTTAGATTTTAATTGGGTTTCTTATTTGGATTTAATCTCTTTTAAATTGTATATTTGTATTGTTTTATTGTACGCCCAAGTCCTTCGGGAGATGGGGCAGCCTAGAAATCCAATCAATAAATCAATAAATCAATAAATCAATAAATCATTTGAAGTGATTTAAAGCAGTGGTTGCCAACTGATGGTCCACGGCCCACTGGTGGTCTGAGAAAATTTTGGTGTGAGAGAAATGTCACCCCAGAGCACCCCCATATCCAGGCTGCTCAGGAACACAAGGCTGCGCGCCCACATGGCCCACGGAACCCTCCCCCCACTCACTCTTTACCCTGCAAACTTGCAAATTTTATGTGACAGATTCAGATAGCTGATGGCAGAAACACAGATGTCTAAGTGAATCTATGATTCTGTGAGCAACTCAATCTCCTTGCCTGCTTTGCCTGATTTTGGGTAAAAGTTCCTTCTTTTTTAATAAAACATTCAATATTTACATAAATATTTATAATATTTACATACAAGCCATGCCCAGCCAGTCACATGACCACCAAGCCACACCCACAAATTAGGCCATGCCCAAGAACCAGTTGTTAAGAAATTTGAATCCCACTCCTGCCCCTGTGTGTTTGTGTGTGTGTGAGAGAGAGGGGTGGAGAGAGAGAGATAAGATCAGATCTCTCTCTCTCTCTCCCACTAACGTCAGCAAGCCAACCTCAGTCAAAATTCATATTAGTGGTCCCTAGAATTTAAAATTATGAGTTTGGTGGTCCCTGAGGTCCAAAAGTTTGATGACTATTTGAAACTTTATTTTAAAAGTTGGATAAAATAACAATGGCTTTAAATCAACTTAAAGGTGACAATCAGAAGCCAGCAACAATTGTTGAATGGGATGGATTGGATGGATGCATGGTGGGATGGACTGGAACATAATTTGCTGCTGGTACCCCTGAAGGAGGAGTCTGGTTGGAAGGAAGCTGCGTGCAGATGGCTGGAGAGGCCATGGACCCTGAAGACTCACAGTGGACAGAATGGATGTCAGATGAAATGGATTGTTTCTAGAAGATTGAGGGAGAAGGGGGAATGGACTTGTCACATTTAACTGGAAAACAAGTCTTAAGAGGCGTCGTGTTGCAATTTACAGGAGGTCTTATGACTTTGGGGAATGGAAAGCAATTGTTGGGAAAGATCCTAGTTAAAATTCTAAGGAAATGCATTATTATTAAAAATCAAACAAAGATGTTTAACCCTGGACAGATTCTGGATGGATCAGAGGTAATGGTTGTGCTGGTCTGTGGTAGATAAGAAGCATCTGTAAATTTTCTCTGTGTTAAATAGAATAGCAGATAACAAACAATTTTGAAGTTTTGAAATTTAATGTTATTGTTGGATTGACTGTGAACTATGTTTTTTATACACAGCAGATAGTTGACAAGTCAGATAATTGCAAGTAGATGTGTAGTTTATAATTGTGAGCCTATTTTGGAAGGGGAGAAAATATTATTGCTGTATTGTATTCAACTGGGGGGACAATATGCATGTTTTGTCTGTTTTAATGCACAATTAAAAAATCTTTTGTCTTGTTTTGTCTTGTCTTTGTAATAGTTTTATTTTCCAAAGTTGTATTTTATCTTTTTGAATAAAATAAAATTTAATAAGAAGAATATCAAGTTTCCAGAAACAATATTTATGATTAGCACACAGAGGGTGCATAAATAAAAGCAGTAGAAAAATATTTGATTTTTAGTAACTAGCACTTCACTAACAATAGAGTTTCATATAAGAGCAGGAATGATGGACTGGAAGAAAGATGAGGGATACAAATTTGATACCTATGTTTATGAAAATTGTTATGTATGCAGGTTTGAATGTCATTGGTTTAGTTTGAACTGTTCTTGTAAATTGTCAAATATGATTGGTTTAAAAAGAAAACCTGCACTGGCAACTGCGGCTGCGGGCTATAAGTAGCAGCCCAGCCCAGCCGGTCCGTTTAGTCACAATAAACTCTTCACTGAAGCACTCCGCGTCTGACTCTTCATGCAAATCTAAACGCGGGTGGGATCCTTCGAAGAGCCAACGAGCAGAGAACACTGAAGACTCCCCTCCCATTTCCGACGGCAGAAGACTGGCAAATATGGATCGCAATGTATTTGGGGACGATCTCGCCGACATTTCCGAGCGGAAGAGGGTGGTCTTTCTCACCCACTGCGGTCCAGCCGTTTTCAAGATGGCGAAGGCATTGGCGGGAGCTGCAGAGGTGAAGGTAATGGACTGGCTCGACTTAGAAAAGCTTTTAAGAGCCCATTACACCCCACAAGTATCGTGCCTCATTAAGAGACACGAGTTTTACCGTCAGGATGAAGGGGATAGCGAGAATGTTAATGACTTCGTGGCAAGTTTAAGGGACATTGGGGGTGCTTGTGAGTTTACCAACTTAGAAGAGGCCATGCGCGATCGATTTGTTCTAGGCCTAAAAGACAAGGTTTTGCAGAGCAAATTATTAATGAAACCCAAGATCACCTAAGGAGGCCATAGAAGAAGCTTCTTCAGCGGAAGCTACCAAGTCCTCAGCAGCAGCCATGAAGAAAATTAACCGATTAGAGATATATTGTAAGGGAGCTTTTCTCCTTTTTCTTTTTCTTTTTTCTCTCTTTCGTTTTAAAGAGAATGATTATGATTATGCTACTATATTAACCACTGAGGTGTCACTTTCAAAGTAGTAAAAGGGGGGCAAGTCTAGGTTTTTTTTTCATTCTTTTTAGTGTTAACATTGGTACGGATTTAGAATTATGGAGAGAATATGTGATGAAAGGGCAAATCTGACGGATAAAAGAATTCTGTAAATGATAAAAGAGTATTAACAATGTGAAGACAATTAAAGGATAGATATGGATGAACTTTATTTTTAATATGATGGGCAAATATATTGTTATTTGTAAGATTTATACATGAAGTTTTAAAATATATATGTATATTTGCAATTAACTTGAAATGAACTGGGGGGCTATACAGATTGAGATTACTATTTGAGATTAGGATTAATTTCTTTCACCCTTTGTCCGCTAAAATGGAATAGAAGTGAAGTCAAATGTTTAAAATGAATATAGATCTACTGTCATATTTGCATGTAAAAGTGATGACCCGGGAACATGCTGTCTACTGAAAAGAGTTGTTTTAAAAAATTGTTAAAAAAAAAAGAAAAAAGAAAATTAACAAGGCCGCAAGCCAGCCTGATGTGGAAAAGTCCACAACAACCCATTGCGAGCAAATAGATTCTGATTCAGACTGTAGTGAGGTGGAGGAAGGAATTTATAGACTCAGAATGGAGAAGAAAAGGAAAGACCTTGGAAGAAAGAGGCAAGACTTTTATTGCAGAGGCTGTGGGGGGGGGACCACCCCCGCACTGAATGCAAGTTTTTAGATACCATCTGCCTACGTTGTGAGAAAAGAGGTCACCTAGCAAGAGTCTGCAAATCATCCAGAACTCCAACAAGTAGGAAGAAATTTCCTGAGAAAGAATTCAAGCCTAACAACTTCAGTGAGAAAATGGGGCGCAGCACAGAAGCAAATGGGAAGAATGAAACTCATCAAACAGTCACCATTGGTCATTCTTCACCACTGAGAAGCAGAAAAGTACATGTGAAGGTACTCATTGAAGGAAGGCCTTGCCAAATGGAAGTGGACTCAGGCTCCTATTATCTATGGTGTTATGGGACACTATTCACAAGCTACTTCCCAACATTCAGAAGAAGCATTTCCAGAAGCAAGCACTGACTCTTAAAGACTACCAAGGGAACAAGATTCCAGTAGTTGGAACAAGAGAATTCAACGTGAAGTTCAAAGGCCACACCAAACGTTTGCCCCTGACCATCGTGGACAAGGATCGCCCAAGCTTGCTGGGACTTGAGTGGTTCAATCCACTAGGCATTGAGGTGACTGGCATCAATCACGTGAGCAACTCTGAATGGGAGGAGGCCTTGAAGTCTGAGTTTCCAGAGGTCTTCAGCGAAGGACTGGGCAAGTATACGGGGACCCATATCACTTTCAATCGAGATCCTAAGGTGCCCCCAATTCGTTTAAAGCCCAGAAGGGTCCCATTTGCTTTAAAGGAAAAAATTGATGCACAATTAGATAAACTAATAGCTCAAGGAGTTTTAGAGCCCACTGACCACTCCAGATGGGAGACACCCATAGTCACACCAGTCAAGACTGATGGGTCAGTGAGAATCTGTGGGGACTATAAGGGGACACTGAACCATGCGCTGCAGCAGAGCGCATATCCAGTTCCAGTGGTGCATCATTTATTACATTCACTTGGCAGGGGTACAGTCTTTGCCAAATTGGATCTGGCCCAGGCATATCAACAACTAACAGTTGATGATGCCACTGCAGAGGCCCAAACCATTGTGACTCATAGAGGTGCCTTCAAATGTAAAAGGTTACAGTTTGGAGTGAGCGTGGCACCTGGCATTTTCCAAAGCCTTATGGAAAGAATGCTACAAGGGCTGCCAGGGGTAGTGCCTTACTTTGATGATGTGTTAATCTCTGCTGAAAATGACACTCAGTTACAAGAAAGACTCAGAGAAGTCCTTACCAGATTCAGGAAAGCGGGGTTAAAAGTCAAGGAAGAAAAATGCACTCTTAAAACTGACAAGGTTGAGTTCCTGGGCTACATGATTGACAAGCATGGCATCCACCCTACAGATGCCAAGGTTCAAGCAATCGAAGAAGCCCCTAGACCTAAATGCAAAACAGATTTGCAAGCCTTCCTTGGACTCATTAACTTTTATCACATGTTCCTACCTCAGAAGGCAACCATTGCTGAACCATTGCACAGATTACTTGACAGAAAGTCTGTTTGGGTCTGGGGGAGGAAGGAACAATCAGCATTTAACAGTATTAAAAGACTAATCACGTCTGATGCTGTACTGATACAGTTTTCTGAGAATTTGCCTGTTGTACTGACTTGTGATGCAATCCCTTTTGGAGTGTGGGGGGGTTTGAGCCACAGGCTTCCCAGCGGGAGAGAAGCCCCTATTGCATTTTACTCTCGCACTTTGACCAAAGCAGAGAGGAATTACAGCCAATTGGACAAGGAAGCATTGGCAATTGTTGCAGCTGTCAAGAAATTTCATTAATATTTGTATGGAAGAACATTTACCATTGTTACAGATCACAAACCTTTGTTAGGCATTGTGGCAGGAGACAAACCTACACCCACTATCCTGTCACCAAGAATGCTGAGGTGGACTGAATTTCTTGCTGCTTATTCATACAAACTTATCCACAAGCCTGGCAAGGACATTTGACATGCTGATGCACTGAGTCGCTGCCCACTTCCCTACCACAAGGTGGACTTTGAACCTGAGGCACACACTTTTTCCTTGAAACTGTTGCCAAGCTTCCAGTACACGCTGCTGAAATTGCCAGATAGACTGCCAAAGACACTTTATTGGCTCCTGTTATAGGCTGGATTAAGAAAGGTTGGCCTCTTCAAGATCTACCTCACCTGGCCCAACCTTTTAAGTCCAGGCAAACTGAATTATCTGTATTAAGAGGATGTATTTTGTGGGGTAACAGGGTGGTTATTCCTGCAAAACTGCAAAAGAGGTTTTGGAAATGTTGCATGAGGGTCATCCTGGTATTGTAAGGATGAAGGGATTGGCCAGGAGTTATGTATGGTGGCCAGGTATTGACAAAATGGTTGAAAACTGGGTTGCATCTTGTCCTAACTGTCAGGTAGTCAGGCCTGCTCCACCTCTCGCCCCCACACAGGAATGGGAATGTCCTAGGGGCCCATGGTCTAGGATTCACATTGATTTTGCTGGCCCTACCAGAGGGCACACCTTCCTCATTATAGTAGATGCATATTCCAAATGGCTAGAGCTCATCCCTCTGGCATCCACCACAACTGATGCTGTCATCAAACAGCTTAAAAGCTTTTGTAACCCATGGTTTACCAGATGTCCTTGTCTCTGACAATGGCCCTCAATTCACATCCAACCTTTTTGAATCTTATCTAGCACAACAGGGCATCAGACACGCCCTGACTGCCCCTGGGCACCCTTCGGCTAACGGCCGGGCTGAACGCATGGTACGCTTTACCAAGGAAAAACTTCAGCAATTGGGTCCTGGGGACATCACTGAGAAAGTTGAAAAACTTCTCAGTGTTCAGCACATCACTCCTAACCCATCAACTAACTTATCCCCAGCAGAGTTGTTGATGAGTAGGAAACTCAGGTCTCCCCTTGACCGCCTTCATCCCACTTACGCACCCAACGCTCCATTAGATTCCACTAGTAAAGTTCACACGTTCAGTGTGGGTGATTCTGTTTATGCTAAGAACCTTATGGGTGAACCTTCATGGATTCCTGCTGAAATAACTCAGATCACAGGCCCTCGTTCTTACAGGGTGCAAACAGAGGATGGTGTCCTCTGGAGCAGGCGCATTGATCAACTTAGATCCAGGTTCTCTCAGGAACATCACACTTGTTCCTCTCCAGTTCTCAACCCTAATACTTCTGCTAGGGGGGAAGGGGAGGAGCATGAGGATAATCAGCAAGCAAGAATCCACCCCATGTGTAACGAGCCATTACAACAGGAACCATTCCAAAACCTGTCACAATGCCAAAATCCATCCTTAGAAGTGGAAGATTGTACATCACTACCTGACTTGGGTGCTGACATTGGGCTGGAGATGGGTTGGGAGGAGAGACCAGATTCTAACAATCAAACAGGGTCTTCTTTCACAGGAAGTCCAAGTAGGGAAATGTCAGCAGACACATTTCCTCTCTCACTGGGTGAGAACGTTAAAACTTCTGAACCACGAAGGTCTCAACGTACACGTAAGAGCCCCACCTATTTAAAAGAATACATTAGATAGGTTGGGGTTTGGTATGGACTGAACCTAGTGGGGAGGGGTGTTATGTATGTAGGTTTGAATGTCATTGGTTTAGTTTGAATTGTTCTTGTAAAATGTCAAATATGATTGGTTTAAAAAGTGCGGGAAAACCCTGCACTCTGATTGGCTGGCAACTAGGGCTGCTGGCTATAAGAAGCAGCCGTAGCCCAGCCAAGTTGGGTCCATTCGAGCTGTAGTCACTAAATAAACTCTTCACTGAAGCTCTTCGCATCTGACTCTTCATGCAAATCTAACAAAAATGCTCTCAAAGTCATAGTTCATTGGAAACAGAATGAGAGTCAGCAGGTGAGGCTCATGGAAAGAAGGCAAATGCACCCCTAATAATCTCAGGAAGTGAACGTTCTGGTTTGGGGAGACCCCAACTCAAGGACCAGGTCCCCTTGCAGGCACCACACTTGGAGTAGAACTTGCACAAAATCTACGTGAACTTCAGGGAAGGAGAAATAAGCCAAGGAAGAGCTCAAAGGAGCTGCTCTTAGCCTGGAGGAAAGACCACAAGGAGAAGAGCTGAAGGTCAGGAGGAGTCTGGGAGCCCTTTTCCAACTGACACAATCTCTCGGTTGGAGAAGGAAGGATGCAGCCCTCTTCCAATCACTGACACACGTTACACATGAGTGTAAGATCTGCTCACTATTATTCCAGAGTGTCAGACATGGAAAAGTGAATTCAGTTACAAGAGAGGAAATTTTAGATGAATGAGAGAAAAAAATATCCTAAAAGGATGAGCTGTTTTAGAGCTGAGCCAGTGAAGCAGAGCAGTTCTGTCTCCTCTTCATGGATTGTCTGAATGCAAAGATTGAGCAGCCATCAGTCAGAGAAGCTTGAACTGGGATTCCTGCAGAGAGGAGGGGTTGGGCTTGGTGATCTCAGGGTCTCCTTCGAATTTACCTGCCACAACAGGTAAATATTGTGCTGTTGTGGCTCTAGACCCACCTAGTGGCTGGGGCCAGATAAGCCTAACTAGATGGGCTGAAGCCAGGCTCCATTTTCTGTCAGCCACGAAGAAGTTGGAAGCAGCCATTTTGACCGAGACCTCTGGAGACGGCCTCCGTCCCTGACACGGAGCATCACTGGAGAGGTTCCAGCTGCTTCTTTGCAGGCTGTTAGTTCATGGTGCCTCTCTCACCTTTGTATTTGACTCTCACGCTTTGCGTTTCCTCAGTTTCCCTGTTCTCACAATAAAACCTCCAGATCCATGCCAGTAGGGGTGGGGTTCTACCAGTTGTGTCCGGTTCTATAGAACCCCTTGTTAACTTTCTAAGCAGTTTGGAGAACTGGTAGTTAGAAGCAATCTCTTTTGTTTTTCCACCCTTATTACATTCCTGGCAGACAGCCTAGACTTACTGTCTCTGGCGCTTCTGGGGCTTGGCTTTCTTAAAGGGGAAGAGTTGTTTTAAAATTTTTACATTGCTGTTTGGAGGAAATACTTGCCTGGACAATCAGCACTTTGAAGAAATAATTGACAGGGAACAAAGATGAGTGACATTCAGCAAGGCTTCGTGGCTAGCTAGAAGGTTTGACATTCAAACGTGAGTTTACATATCCTTTTTGAGTTTTGGTCTGAAACTGGGTTTTGGTCAAAGTTAATTCTGTGCTTGGTGAAATTTAATCCTGTGTTTATTGATGGGATAATTTTTCCTATTCAGCTTCAACAAGCAACAGCTACTGTTGTGATTTAATTATTTGTATTGTGTTTGAATTTTTGCTTGCCTCGTGGTTTCTTTTTCTATTTGGGGAGGGGGTCTTCCTTCACTGCTTTAGTACTATCTGGCACTGTCCTTTTGGGGTATACTTCCAAGAGGCAGGATGCAAGCTTGGCACTGATTTTTTACTGCCTTTCTGGCGGGCATGTGACCTTTCCTTAAATCTGGATGATTTCCTGAGGATATCTTGTGAGGTGAGTGAGACCAGCTGGTATTTTTAAGTGGTGCAAATGGATCTAAGGATTGCTTCTCCTGGCTGTGCTCTTTCTGGAGAACTTAAATGACCTCTCTGCTAACTGGTTTCGTTTTATGAGCAAGAGTTGGCTGCTTGATAGTTATCACTGCATTATAACTATTTTCATTCCTCAAGGTGCTCTGGCACCCTGCCTGTTTTGTAAACTCTGGGTTTCAGGTATTTTTAATCTAATGATGGGTATTTAGGGCAGCTTTTTGCAAGCAAAGAAGCTTTTTGTATTTTTGTACAGGTAATCCTTGATGTACAACAGTTCATTTAGTGAACATTCAAAGTTACAATGGCACTGAAAAAGAGACTTATGACCATTTTTCACACTTATGACCGTTGCAGCATCCCCACTGTCATGAGAGGTCAGGCGAGGAGAAGCACCCCTTGACATGAGTGATGTTGAGTTGGCCACGCCCACCCAGTCACATGACCACCAAGCCACACCCACCAACCAAGCCACGGCCACAGAACTGGTTTTTAAAAAAACTGAATCCCACTCCTGATGCCAGGGTCCATTTCATTGAAGGAGATTGGCGGGTTCGGCTGCCTGTCGAAGTGCACACAGACCCACGTGCAGTGGGGACAGAACAAAGGGTGGATCCCACCAGGCTCATCACAAACCCTCACATACGGGGATACATTTACAAAAGAATTAGCAGTGCTAAATATCCAAATGCCTTGGTATCTCCTCTTTGGAGCCATCATTCCCTGAGTAATTGAATTGGGCAGATCTGCTAAGATGGTTCCCCTCCTTCCCCTCCGGATTCCTTCTCCAAAGGACCTCAGATGAATGGATCCCTATCGGGACCCCATACCTGCCACGGCTGCAGCCTTTGAGATCCCAATCTCTTTTCTCCATCCTTCCTTCCCTCCTGGATCTGGAGGAATAGGCAGCATTCATGGCCTGGGCCAGAGTCTTCATGAGGCTATAATTGTCCTCGTTACTTATGCTCTGCATCCTGTTCCTTTTCCACTGGGTCTCCAGTGGGGCTTTCTGGGTGCATCTTCTGCGGCCTTTGGCAGAAAAGATGTGCTTGGAAAGAGAACAGCGGAAATGATGGTCTTGAAATGGACTTTCTACATAGAAATAGGTTTCAAAGGCAGCATCTCTTGGCCTTTTTCCCTCCAGATATTCACACTTCCAAATACTATGGATGTATTTGAAAAGTCTCTTCTTTGCCATTTGATACCACACATAATTTGTGATGATCCAGACTTTCCCTTCAATGGATCCTCGCAAACGCATAAGTATTAAATGGAAAGGAAGAATTATGTCTGAAATGGAACGATGTTCTAAGAAGTGAACAAAGACATTGACTTGTCTCCACTTGGAGAGGGCCTCCCTGAGGGCTGCTGTATGTCCAGTTGTTGAGAATTGTTGCAATATAACCACACAAATTCCACTCCTGACAAGCAGAGGAGGGAAAGTCCTCATGAAAATCTCTCCATTATCTGTGTCTGAAGCAAAGAGGCCAATCAGGGTCCATGTGAAATGGAGGAGCAGTTGGACAATTGCTGGGTAATGGATCCCTTGTTTGGGATGCATCCGGTAGAAAAAGGGAATTTACTTTTATCACTCAGAGCCTCTGAAGCAGGGTTAACACTGATCTGTAAAAACAATGAAGAAAGCTGTGTTATACTTGGCATCAGATCAAATCCAAAATATTAGATTTTCATAAATCCAACCTGGTTCTCATGAATATATTAGAATAATTTGTTAATTAGACAATGTTTAAAACATTAAAGGCAGAATATTAGCAAGATTGAATAGTAGTGGGAAACAATACATTAAAAACAATAAAAATATAAATTATTGCAACTAGATTAAAATGTGCAAATGCCAACTGAAGGATTCTATTCCAATAAAGGGCCTATGATAATATTTGAGGATTGATGCATCTTTTTCTGCTTCTATATCCCAGATTCTTTGTGGAGGAATCTTTTTAGCTTCTTCTCCAGTTGTAGAAGAAACAGGGCGATCTCAGTTGCAGTCTAGGATTGCAATGGCTTTTTTGGGCTGCTGCCACACACTCTGGCTCATATTTAAGGGATTGTCCACTCAGACTCCAAGATCTCTGTCACAGTTACTGCTATTGAGCCAGGGGTCACCTAATCTGTAAGTGTACATTTGGGTTTTTTTTGCCTAAGAGTAAAACCTTACTTTTCTCTACACTGAATTTCATTTGTTACATAGGCCCTGTGTTCAAGTCTATCTAGAGCCACCTGCATCTTCAGCCTATCATCTGGGGTGTTGGCTATTCCTGCCACTTAATGTTATCCGCAAATTTGATGGTTTCCCCTTCTATCCCCCATCCAAACCATTAATGAAGATGTTGAAGAGTCCTGGGCCTAAAATGGAACCTTGGGGTCCCCACTGCTTGTTTCCCTCCATGTAGATGCAGTTCCATTGAGGACCACAGGCTGAGTCCATCTGGGGGTGATGCTGTCTATCCCACATAGTTTTAGCTTACCGAGAAGTAGGTGGTGGTTTACTTTGTCAAAGCCTTTCTGAAATCCAAGGTTACAATGTGCACTGCATTTTGCTGGTCCGCTAATTTAGTATTTTTTTTCAAATAATGAAATAACATTTATTTATGATCTGTTTTGGATCCTTCATTAGTCCTAGGAAGTCGTTCATATCTAAACTGAACAACAAGGGTTTAAATATGCCCCTTCCTTTCCTCCTTGGTAAGTATTGATCCTTCTTCTCAGGGCTCCATTGAGCCCAAACCTCCCTCTCAAACAAGAGCTTAGATCAGGGAAAATGTCAGAGCTCCATTTTGAGGGCAATCAATTTCCTCCGTCATATTTCTCTGTTTATTTTGTCAAATGCTGCACTAACATCTAGAAAGCCAGCAAACTGTGGTTTACCTCACTGTTATATATATATACTGAATACAGTGTATTGTATTGTACTATTTTACAAAAGAAAAGAAAAATAACAAATATACTGATGGTAAAAATAATAATACAATATAATAATTCTAACCATATTTACAATTATATTCACTTATTTATGTTTCTGTTAATTATATTAGCATACTTGTAGTTTTGAACAACATTCATATTTTACTTAAACATAGCAATACTTTCTTCATCTAATTTCTACCTCTTATCTGTGATTTTATCAACGGTTTTACCATTGATAAAACATATTCCACGTTAAATAATATTCTGTGTCTCCTTTATCTTTTATTTTCAATGTCAATTTATCCATCTCTGCACAATTCAATATGTTCTGAATTATAATTTCATCTGATATATTTTGTGATTAGATATTTCAAGACAAATTTCTTCTCAATATTAGATTATTCTTATGCATGATTTATTATAAAATGTATATAGTTTTTAACTCTACCTAAAACCTTCTGGTTCTTCTGCAAGGAATGCATTTGTCTCAGTTGAACTTGAGGATCATGATATAAATTTAGCCACAATATCTGCCAATCTATTTGGCCTATAATTGCTAGAATCCTTTTTATTCCACATTTTAGATAGATAAAATGCTACTATTGCCAACTTCAATCCCACTTGATATTTCAGGCCTTTTATGATTGATGTCAACATGAACATAATGGGGTAAAATATTGACATGTTCACTAATATGGAGAAAAGTAACTCTTGAACTCCATGGAGAAGACATGATTGCCTCTACTGCTCACCCACCAACACCTTCCACTCACTGTACCAGACAGAGAAAAACACACAGAGACCTGTGGGACTTTGTAGGTGCCTCCTAATGTTGACATCTGGATGGAGATGTCCCAGTTAACTTTATGAAGAAGAGCCAGAAGGTTGTCCTTCCTTCCACAGCTGTAGTTGGGGACATTGGCGTCTCCAGTGGAGAGCATGTCCAGCAAGGCATCTGAAGTGCGGAAAGTGCTCAAATAGTTGTCATGGATGTTGTAGCCCAGGGTGAGATTGTGCAGGAGCTGGGAGTTCTTGTTGACCATTTGAATGGCGAAAATTAATTGTAAACCACCTTGAAAACCATAAGCATCCCTATTGTAAAAAAATGCTATTATAATCAACAGCTACAACAAATACTTTTTAAATATATAATATATATAATCCTCCACAAACCTACTGAGCCTTAAGCCAACATTGATCCAAAAGCAATGATCAGTTACACAAATATGGAAATTGGCTGAGGTACAGTAACTACAACTGTTTCAACCACTATTTTAAATAAAATTCATTATTCATGTGATACATTACGGATTGAACTGAGAGAGGAAAATAATCTGCAGACCTTTCAGCTTTTTTGCAGATCCCTTCTTGGATTTGAGTCTCTTTCACAAATTCAGACAAAAGAGAGAAGCCATGGAAATCAAAATCATTCAGGAAATTAGACTTATCCCCAATGTAGGAATAAATGAGAGAGAAAAAGAAAAGAAGGAGAGAATGGAGGGAGTGAAACTCCCTCACCCTGAATAACTTACGAATCATGGGAAACAAACTGAACAGAAGGAGCCACGTTGAAAAGCAACTTTGAATGCAATCCTTCAAGTCCACTGGTGATTATACCAATGAGATGGTCTCCTGGGCTGTAATAGCTGCTTGGATGGTTTCCATCCTGGTGCTTGAAATTCGGAGGGCATTTCCTTCTCAGCTTCCCAGGGACTGGATGGGACACCACTAACAGCAGCAGCAGCAGAAGCAGAAGCAGGAGGCCCATAATTCATGGGGGGAATCAATCAATCCCCTTCCTGTTTCTAAAGGAGAAATAGAAGAATTCAAAGGACACTCACAAGGTGGAATATCCAGTCACTTTCCTGATTGAAACACAGAGAAACACTCAGCTGCAAAGGAGAGAGACGTACATTCAAGAGCAAAGACCCTGCCTCTCTCCAAACTCCCTATTTCTCTGCCCAAAGTCTCCCATGGAGGATTCAGCCAAAGAGCAGAGCTGAAGCTTTTATCATAATTCTCCCTCTCAGGAGGATCCCTGGCTAAATCAACTAGATCTTGCACTTAAAGATTGTTGGGCAGTTCTCTGGAGAGAACTGAAAGGGGAGTAATCCCCATGTGATTCATAATAATAGGGGCAAAGATTGAATTAAATCCATCATCTAGAATTGAGAGGTTTGGGGTCTCCATCCTTGAATATGACCCCAGAGGGAATACACGGCACTTGTGGCTGAAGACAGAAAGAAATGTGACATTTGTTGACATTGTGCTTCAAGAGAACATCCCAGGGGCCAGTTAATGCCAGAGCAAGTCACGGATCTGAAATAACTGCCTGCTGGGTTGCAACCAAAATTTACTTCATTTTGAAAGCTAATGCTCAAGGGCACCACCACAAAAGGGCTGATGCAATGGTGCAGCCAGTTTTTAAGAACAAAATCAACTTTAGTGAAAAACTAGTTACCAGAACTGTGCAGAATTAGAAAACACACACACACACAGAGACACTAACACAGAGAGTAGTTAGAAAAAAACCAAGTGAAAAGGGATGGAGAAATCAAGGCTGCCTCTCACCCCATGGAAGGAAGGAAGGAAGGAGGGAGGGAGGGAGGGAGGGAAGGGGAGATCAGGAGCCTCGTGTTGCAGATGGAAAGCAGATCTCCAAAATCCAACTTCCAGCTTCTGAGACCTGGGAATGCAGAAGCCCATATCCCATGTTCCCCTGCCTCCTTTCCCATGCACAGGCCAGGCAAGGGGGCTCTTGCAGGGGTGCCAGGCAGGACTCTGTCCGGCTGAGTGGGGAGCCCCTCTTGGGAGGGAGAAGCTGGGGAGCCCCGTGTTGGGGAAGGGAAGCAGATCTGCAAAATCCCCCTCCAGCTTCCAGCTTCTGAGTCCTGGAAATGGGGGGGGAGACCATATCCCATATGGCACAGCCACCCCTTTCCATGCATGGGGCACTCAGCAAAGCCCAGACCCATAGAAAAGGCCCAGGAGGGCCAGGAAGGAGGAGGGGATTTGGGGGAGCCCCCACCTCCCATTCCTTGGAAGAGGCTAACCTGGTTCATGGGTCCCTGGGTTGAGTGTTGGGGGATGCAGCCCGGGTTTCCCAGCCTCGCTTGGGCTCAGTGTCCTCCAGGAGAGGCTCCTGTTGGGGAGAAGCCATGCAGGGCCGGGTCTTCCGAGGGGATCCAGGGTTGTCTGGGAGGAGAGGGGAGAGGGAGAGAGAGAGAAAGAAAGAAAATATATGAATATATTGAGGCACCTCTGAGTTTGCCAAGTCTTGGTGCTGGGCTTTAACTCCTGGCCTAAGGGAAGAAAGTAGACCAGCATTTTCCAAACTTGGAACTTGAAGATGAAAGGACTTTAATTCCCAGAATTCCCTGCCCAGCATGATGAAGTCCATGCATTGTTGGGTGGGGAACTCGGGGTTGAAGTCCATTCTCTTCAAGTTTGAAAACACTCATGCAGACCAGCCACTCTCCATGTGTTGCCTCCAGTTTGGGGAACAACAGAGACACCTGAAGAGACCCTCAGTCATTGGCCGGCTTGCAGAATGAAGGAACCATGGTTTGTTACGACCGTCAGAAGTGAAACATGCCTCCGTCGATTGGATTGACCCTAAATGACCAAAGACCTGGATTCCAGTTTGGGAGCCATCCCGGCTGGTTCTGAGGCCGCCCTGGAACCAAGACTGGGACGCCCTGTGAATCCGGCCCCTTCCTGGCCCTTCAGGCTCCCCAGATCCCGAGCGAGGCGCTCCGGCCCCAAACCTCGCAGGACCAGACATGGCTGGCAGGACCCTCCAGGAGAGCCTCCTCCTCCGTAGCTGCTGCTCTCCAGCTGGGAGCCCTGAGCCCCCTGGCTCCTCCCTGGGGGGCGGAAGAGCCTCCGCTGGGCCTCCCTTTGGGGCCTCTGCTAAGGGCATGGCTGGGGCTGAGGAGGATGGGGGCTGGAGTCCAGGCCTTTGAGAGGCCCGCATGGGAACCTACTCGATCCGGGTGGGACAGGGATCCACCCGGAGAACCTGGAAAAAGCCCCTGGGAAGCAGCTGCCTCCCTCCTTCCTTCCTCCCAATGCCTGGCAGGAGGGAAAGAGAGAGAGAGGAAGCCGACCCAGAGAGGGTCCCAGCCACCTTCTCCCTCTTCTTATCAGTCTCGTGGGATTTGTCCCCAGCCTTTCTGCCCTGGGGAGCAGCAGCCCCAGTATCCTCAGGCCTGGCCTCACTGGGAATACTGGAAACCAGCATCTGAAACCATCTCTGGGGCTCCAAGCAGGAGAAAGAGCATCAAAGTCCACCAGTTCAGTCCTCTGAACGCGCATGGAGAGATCTCTGCAAGTCTCTATCCAGGTTTGTCCAGACATTGGGAGGGATCTTATGACCCCCCTCCACCCCTAAAGCTGCCTCTCTGTCCCTCTCCCATTGTCCCAACTCTTTTCCCTGAATGCCAAACTCTGATCCGGTTCACACATTCCGCCAACCCCCTTTTGCTCAGCCATAGTTCACTCCAAGCGTTGCAGCTGCTGACTGCTGAAAACCCCCAAGGAGCCAGAAGTGGATCCTAGGAAAAGCTCCCCATCCTGTGTGCAGACAGGCTGAGTTGACCCTCCCCACATAGCTGATCCGTGGTAAATCTAGGTGAGTCCACACGATGCCCTTAACCCAGGTTGATGGAAGGGTACTGCCATGTTGGCAATAGGTGCCAGGCCAAAACACATAAACCAGATGGTGGCTTAGCGTGACGACCTGCTTCACGCATGAACACAGGATCGGGGAAGGTTCCCACCTGCCAGAATGAGTGAAATGGAGTCAGAGGGCATCCTGCAATGGGGGGAAGAGGGGCAACTGCACCAGGGGTGGGATTCAAAATTTTTAACAACTGGTTCTGTGGGCGTGGCTTAGGTGGTGGGCGTGGCTTGGTGGTCATGTTATTGGCTGGGCATGGCCAACTCAATATCACTCACATCGAGGCATTCATCTCCTCACCTGGCCTCTCATGACTGTGGGGATGCTGCAGCGTAAGTGTGGAAAATGGTCGTAAGTCACTTTTTCAGTGCCATTGTAACTTTGAATGGTCACTCCACACAAGCAAAGTGCCAGGAAAGGAAGGAAAATTATCTCCAGAGACGTTCCTGAGACAGGAAGTCTAGTCCTGCCAAGAATGTAATAAGGATTAATGGAGAGGCAGTTACTGTAAGCAACACCAGAATGTTTCCTTCCTGCCTTCCTTACAGAATTAGCCCAGTAATTTCTTCTAACAACCGGTTCTCCGAACTGCTTAGAATGTTAACAACCGGTTCTAGAAAATAGGTGCGAACTGGTAGAATCCAACCCATGGTTTCCCCCCTAAAGAGATCCCAGATCCCTGGAGAGAGGAAAGGATCCCCCTTGACCCCAAGAAAGGAGGAAGCGCCAGTCTGGGGCTCCCAAGCCCCCCCACTTCAGGGAGGGGAGCTGCCAGGAGGGACTCTGGGAAACAGCAGCTGCCTCCCCCACCATCTGTGGCCAGAGCAGGAAGGGCCCCGGGCTCAGGGGGGGGATGGGGTCCCACTTGGAGCCCTTCCTGGCCCCCCTGTTCCTGGAGATGGTAGCTGGGCTTGCGGGGTGGAGGGGAGGCCTTTGCCCGGCAGGAGATGGATCCTCCTTCCTGGGGAGCAGAGCTGCTCAGGACCCCCACCTGTCCCAGGCCTCCCTGCCCGCCTCTCCTGGGAGGCCTGGGAGATGCCAGGATGGATCGGACCGGATGGAGGAAAGGCCTCCCTTCCCTCCGCTTGGCCCGCATCCCTTTCCTCCTCCTGGCTGGCTCAGGGCTGGCCAAGGGCGCAGAGGGAGAGGATCTGGCCCTTCCGGCTCCCCCCTTCCTGGGCTCCCAGGCCAGGAGGAGGCTCCTCGGTCCTTGGCTTCTTTCAATACGCTCTTCATCCCTTCAGTGCTGACATCTGCTGAGGGCTCTGAAGAAAGGTGGGGCTGCTCTCTGCCTGGAGAAACCTGTTTCCCCCTTTCTCCCTTTGGGAAAATAGAACCATCTTCCCTTTCTCATATTCCACAAAATATCCCATTCTTCTAGGAGGGGGCTCTTCCCTCACGGTAAAGCAGAGACGTTCAGTCTCCCCTTCACAGATTGTCTCAAGGCAAAGGTTCCTGCAGAGAGGAGGGGTTGGGCTAGATGGTCTCAGGGTCTCCCTCACATTTATAAAGGTACAATTCCATGATGCTAATCAGAAACCCATAAATACACGATTGTATGTCAAAAAGATGACAGCATTTTTAAATCAGCAGTGCTAAATATCAAAATGGCCTGGTATCTACTCTGTGGAGCCATCATTCCCTGAGTAATTGAATTGGTCAGATCTGCTGAGATGGTTCCCCTCCTTCTCTGGATTCCTTCTCCAAAGGATCTCAGATGAATGGATCCACAGTGACACATGGAGGCCTCTGGTTGCCCTCAGGCAGAAGAAGGCAGAGGCTGATGGCTTTGCCCAGCTTGGAACAGGTGTGTCTCCCCACAAAATCTCTTTCCTCCATCTCATCACACAGGAAGGGACATCTGGCCACCTCACAGCCCAAGAATGCCCAATTCTGGTATCCCACATTAAATTGAACCCCCACCCCTAGTTTTAGACCCCCAATCAATAAGTACCGTGGCGCGACTGGAACTCAGAGCCTCCTGGGGATTGGTCCACAGTCCCCCCATGAATGCATGGAGCCCGTGGGAGGATTAGAACGCAGAACCTCCTGGAGAGTGGATGAAACTCACCCACCAGGTTTCAGGCCTAAGGCAGGACTCGAACTCCCGGTCCCCTGGTGAGTGGCTCAGAGCCGCCCACTTGGCTTCGATGTGGAAGGTGGGATTCAAACTCCCCTTTGATTCCTTCCCCCCCCAGCAGGCACCCCCGGCCCCTCCCCATCCAAAGGGCTCCTTCGGCAGCTGCATTGCCCTGCTGCCCCCTTGCCTCCCCCGCTGCGTTGCAGCCAGGTCGGGCAGCGCCACTAGGGTGGCCCCGCTCCTGCCTCCCGTCTGCTGCCTTCCTTTCACCCTGGCCTCCCTCCCTCCCGGGGGCTGGCTGAGGGCGGCGGGTGGGCAAGGAGCGGGGCGGGCGGGACCTGGTATGGGCTTCCTCCCAGCCCACTTGTGGGGATTGCAGGTGGGGCTTACGTGCCGCTTCCCTCCCTGGCCACATTGGGGCTCTGTCTCCAGAGGCTGCGGCTCACCTGCCGAGGAGAATGGCCGGAGGACCCACGAGGGGCAAGAGTGTCCCCTGGATCTGAGAATGTCAGAAGCCCCCGGTGGGCGGGAGGGCAGCCTCTGGGTCTCCGCAGGACCTCTGGGTGTCTGCAGGGGGAGGGGAGCCAAAGGCCCAGAGCTCTCTCGCTTCTGCCCCCTCCCACTCTCTGTGCTCTTTCTTGCCCCCCCACCTTAGCAACTGCGATGACCCAGAGTATCTCAGAACTATAACAAAATCCAAAACGTAACTAAAAGTCCTTTAATGCCTTCAACTTGGCTTCCCTGTTTAATTGTTCACAGTGGAGGAGTCAAAATAACATTTGAAAGGCAAAAAAAACAGTTCGCATTTAAAGAGCCGATAACGAAGAAAAAGCCAAAAACAAACCGCATTAATACAGTTCCTCGGCAGACCAGGATAGATGCTTGCCAGCTGCAGGAAGATAACCAGGGAGAGTCCGTTGGAAGAACGCCAACCAAGATAAACCTTCTTTAGAACTAAAACACTAACCTTGACTCCAGCAATTGTAACTTACATACAGAGCTCCCAGCTGTAAGCCTTGAGGAGGATCATGGCCCTCTCCTCCTGAGTAGACCATGCTTTTCCCTGATCCTCTCCTCCCTGCATGCCCTGCGATGGATAGGAGATGGGGCTAGATCCTCCTCTGAGTGCTCAGCTGGCCTCTGCCCTTCTCCAGCCTCCTCCACCACCTCTGGAGCCACACTCCCACTCCCTGTTGGCTGTTCCTCCTCTTCCTCGGAGTCAGTCTCCACCAGGGGCATGACAGCAGCTTCCTGCCGAGAAGTCCCTGGAGGGGCAGCTGAAGGGCCCTGTGTCCCCCCCTTTCTGCCTCTGCCTTCGTAGATGGCTCCGCTGAGGCCCCTGAACTCCCGGAGCCCCCAACCTCTGGAACTTCTGCCTGGTGGGACGTTGCACGGGGAGGATGGAGGAAGCCCAGCCTGTCCTCCCTCCCCAAACTACAGGTGGCAACATCTGGAGGAGGTGAACTTTCTTCTCACTTGGGGAGGGGAGGAAGAGGGAAGCAGTCTGGGTCAGGTGGGGGCTGGGGTGGTGCCAGTTCCCCATCCAGACATTCACAGCATCCCACATTCTGCCAACACATGAAGAGAACCACCTGGCCGAAACATGTCCATCTCTTTGCTGCTTCTCTTCATTCATATGGGTACTTGGTGAAGCCTTTGGGTGAGGGCATTTGGTGGGAGAGAGGGCAGGAGCATTGGCTCAGGCGAGGCCCTCCAGATGATCCCCAGTGCCCGGAGACTGTGAGGGTCCGGAGGGAGGGAGCCTCTCCCCATTGCTTGGAAGGCTTGGGAACAGGACGGGGCCAGGAGACTTCTGGGACCCCACTTCCCCCTCTGAGGGTCCCTTCCTGTCTCCCCAAGCCAGAGGAGGGAGCACCTCCTGGTCCTGGCCTTCCAATGACATCATCTGGGGAGATGAAGCTGTTGCCTTTTCTAAAGCAGCCCTGTCCCTGACAGGATCCTCCGAGGGATTCAGCAGCCACGCCCGACCTCCCCCCAGGATCTGGAGACTGGGCTCCAGTGGGGCCTTTGCAGCTGCAGGGCCCGAGGAAAAGAAGGCGGGTTTTTCTGGATGTTAATTGGGGGAAATTGAGACATTCCGGGGTCGGGGGAGGTGATTGGAGGCAGAGCATGAGGTTGAAGGGGTGATGTGGGTGGAGGCTGGTGGGGCAGTGTGGGGCAAGGACTTCAAGGGAGGCGGAGGAGGCGGTGGTCTGTTGCTGGTCAAGGCTGGGGTGGCTGCACTTGGTGCAATGGAGGGGGCTGGGAGAGGCACACGCCACGGCTGTCTGTGGAGCAAAGCCATCAGTCTCAGCCTTCTTCTGCTTGTGGGAGAACCAGAGATATTTGTGTGAATCTTAGACTGACCTCAGTCTGATCCATCAGATCTTTTCCTATCTCCTTAAAATAGAATTTGCAAAGGGGTCATATTTGCAATTAGGAGCCATTATGAGACCTCAACATTGATGACCAATTGTTCAGCAATCTCTGTGGTGAAGCCAACCTGACCACCTTCAGCATGCTGGTCGTCTACAGGGAATGGGTGACTCTTTGAAAATCATTCAGAGGAATCATTCAGAGGTCCTCTCCCTCCCACAGGGGCCCCACCCCACCATGTACATCCTCACAACCATAGGAAGGACCACCAGATACCCTGAAACCATTTTCTGGGCTACGTTAGGGTGGGGCAAGATCACACCATCCACCACGTTGTGGGCAGTTTCACCATCTCAGCTACAGACTTGACAGCCCACACTTTATTAAAAAGCCTTACATGACCACGGAAAGACCACACAAAAGAGTAAAGGAAAACGGGAAAATGTACCAATTCTATAACTTTCTCCCTATTTACCCAATGGTATAGTCTACAGCCTGTCACTTTCCTGCCTCTCACCCAAAAATCGATATTGTTAGAAAAGATGGGAAATGAAGGCCTTGATTCGTCATGAAATTCCACTTCAGACACAAGGAACTTCAAAATCAGCCCCAACTTAGGATCCATATATGGAGTTCTGATGTGAAAGGACAGCCCTGCCCTTAACACTAGGCAGGGTTCACTAGGCCTTGGCTTCCTTGGCATTCGAAGACAGGCAGCCCCACCGTTAAGGGACAGCAACCTAGAGTGTTGCCAAACTCCATCACTCTGGGTGACCTTCCCCAGCCGTATCTGGAGGCAAGAGGCCATGCTGAAGGACATCAGAAGTCAACTCCCTGGTTTCTGAACTCCCTTCTTGCAGCATCACTTTCTTGACATGTCCTGACAGGAAAGACACACAACCACAACAAAAGTGCCCTCAGGAGTGGATCTGTGATTTTTCACTTGGAGGCTTTTTTCCAGTCTCTCCTCTGCACTGAGGAAGTTTGGGATCCCAAGAGGAGAAATTATTTCTCCCTGTAATTATCACCATCCAGACCTTTGAGATCTTATGCTACTTCGCCAGTGGCTGCCTGCACAGAGAAAGCAGACTGAAGCCCCATGAATGATGGACCTCCTGCTTCTGCTTCTGCTGGTGTCCGTGCCAGTCTCTGGGAAGCGTGGACTGAAATGCCCTCTGAGTTTGGAGCACCAGGATGAAAACAGTCCATGGAGCTTTTACAGGCCAGGAGACCATCTCGTTGGTATAATCACCACTGTTTACACAATGTTGCAAACATCTTGGCTTTTCAACATGGCTCCTTCTATTCAGCCTGATTCAGGGTAATTCAGGAACTGCATTCCTTCCATTTGCATTTCTAACACTCTCCTTCTTATTTCATTTATTTCTATATTGTAGCACTTTGTCTGATTTCTTGAATAATTTTCATTTCCATGGCTTCTCTCTTTTGTCTTATTTTGTGGAAGAGACTCAGATTGACAGATGGCGTTAAAAAAACCCTGAAAGAATTCCAGATTTTCTTCTTCTCCCAGTTCATTCCTTTAATTCATTCCTTAAATACTGGATTTTATTTACAGTAGTGATCCTTAGTTTTGAATCAACAGAGTCTAGTTAAGATTCAGTAGGATTGTGGAGACAAAGAGGATTTAATTTTTTTTAAAAAAATAAATGTTGTTGCTTTTGATTATAATAATAAACCTTTTTTACAATAGGGAAACTTATGATATAATAAGTGGTTTACAATTAATTGTAGCCATTCAAATGGTCAACAAGAACTCCCAGCTCCTGCACAATCTCACACTTGGCTATGACATCCATGACAACTATTTGAGCCCTTTCCGCACTTCAGATGCCTTGCTGGACATTCTCTCCACTGGAGAAGCCAATGTCCCCAACTACAGCTGTGGAAGGAAGGAGAACCTTCTGGCTCTTCTTGATAGAGCTCAAAGGGACATCTCCATCCAGATATCAACATTAGCAGACCTCTACAAAGTCCCACAGGTGTGTGTGTGTTTTTTTCTCTATTTTGGTGTTTTGATGCAACCATATCTTTTCAATGGAATTCAAAAGCTGTTTTTACAACATATTAGCTATGTTTATAAAAAAGTTATATGTATAAACAATTACAGGCAAGTTTGTCTAATAGATACTGTGGGTAAAATATATGCCATGTTCCCCTTAAGTAAACTTGAGATTGGGTAGAAGAAAAGTGCATTTCTTGAAGAAGAGCAAGAAGGTTTTAGGAAGAGTTAAAAGCTGTATAAATTTGTACAATAAGGAAGAAATCAATTAATAATGTAATATTTTCAACAGATTTGTCCTGAAATATCTAACCACAAAATATGTCATTTGGGTAAACCACAGTTTGCTGGCTTTCTAGATGTTAGTGCAGCATTTGATACAGTAGAGAGAGAAACATTATGGAGGAAATTGACTGCCCTCAAAATGGAGCTCAGCCTGTTGGCCCTGATCCAAGCCCTTTCTCCAAGCCCTTGTTTGAGAGGGAGGCTTGGGCTCAATGGAGCCCTGAGAAGAAGGATCGATACTTACCAAGGAGGAAGGCAAGGGGGCATATTTGAACCCTTGTTATTCTCTCTCAATATTAATTACTTGCCTGGACTAATGAAGGATTCTGAAATACATATATCTAACATGCTGAACATGTATGAGAACACCATGGTTTATTATCCACAAATAATCCAGGCTATTGAAGAAGAGAAATATGTAACCATCCTCAGTAAGGTTGGAACAGTGAAATGGATGAGCTGCTACCAACACACCTTCCAAATTGCCAAGATTGAAACCAGAAATGCTTATAGTCTCCAGAATAAGAGGTTACTTGAATTAGAGGGCCATGAAATAAGGTTTGGATGGCACAGCTACTTATGGAATGATAAAAGTAAAGTTAATGTTGATTTTAATAATCACGTTGTTAGACACGCCCCATACTAAGAGTTTGGAATAAATATAAAACAAGGCTGTCTATGAAGCTGCCCTTTGGTGTCACCCCAGGAAGCCTTTTTAAGAAAAGAAAAGGTGGTAAAGCCAGACTGGTTGATGTATTGTATAATTTTATCTTAGGGAAGAACTTGAATTAGAAGTTATGTTTGCTATTGGTTTACTTACCAACAACTGAAAGAAAGATTTAAACTGGACAAAAAGTGCTATGGATTTGACTTTGTTAAAAATGAATTGGAAATCTCATTATATGGTAACGATGAACATATTATCGCTAAGATCTATAAAATGTTATTCAAATTAAATTTGGAAAATGAACATGTAAAACATTGTACTATTCAGTGGGCAGGGAATTTTGGATATAATGTGATGCTTGAACAATGGGAAAATATGTGGATGAATGGCTTAAAATTTACATTAAATTATAATCTAAAAGAAAATTTCTATAAAATGATGTATCATTGGTATTTAACACCACATAAGTTATCCAAGATGTATAAAGGTATGTCAAATGAATGTTGGAAGTGTAAAAGTAAAGAAGGGGCTTTTATCATCTATGGTGGACATATGATAAAGAAAAAATGTGGAGTATGATTCATATTTTGATACAGAAAATTTTAAAAATGGAGATAAAAATCAAACCAGTTCCTTTTGAGTCTAATGGAAAAAGAACTAGAGAAAAAATTGGAACTTGGTTATTATATATGTTGACAGCAGCAAGACTGTTGTATGGGCAAACATGGAAGGACACTTTGATTCCTAGCAAGGACGAATGGTTGCAGAAGTTGGCAGAAATGGCAAAACTGACCACTTTGAATAAAGAAAAGAACATAAGTACTTTTCTTTCCACATGGAAACCACTTCTGAACTTCATGCTTGGTGGAAAAGAATGAAACTTTGATTTTGATTTTTGCTGAGTAGATTGATAGATCTTTACAGAAATGGCTTGTTCATATTATTATGAAAAAGCAAAAAGTTGTGATTTGATGTCAATGCCTTATTTTACTGCAACAGAGAGTCAGAACTCAATGTTTCTTGTTCTTTTCTTATCCTCCCTCACTTCTCTTGCCACTTTTCCTCCCCACTGCTTTTCTATTTACTTTTGTATTCTGTATTTTACAGTATTTTATAACTCAATAAAATTGTTATAGAAGAAAAAAAGAAACCAGAAATACCTATATATCTTAGGGTGGTGTTTACTTGAGCAAGATTTCATCATGGTTAAATATCAAGGATTACTAAGTCCCTTATAATTAACAGACTTTTATTTGTGGAGCTCCAAAGACAGAAGATGTAATACATCTGTAGGTTGAATGTCAATTGCAGAAGGAAGAGAGAGATCAGAGTCTTGGATTGCACGTTAGACAAACAACCTATTGGGAGACATACGCTAAAAGCAACATATTTCCTGTGCAGTCAGAATTCAAATATTTATATAGAATCCAGACTGTTAAGTTTGCATGAAGAGTCAGACGCGAGGAGTTCCAGCAAAAGGCTTTATTAGTGACTACAGCTCGAATGGACCCGCCCTGCTTGGCTACGGTTTATAGCCTGCAGCAGAAGCTGCCACAATGGGAGTGCAGGGTTTCTTCCGCACTATTTAAACCAATACCATTTGACATTTTACAAGAACAGTTCAAATAAACCAATAACATTCAAACCTACATATACATAACACCCCTCCCCACTAGGTTCAGTCCATACCAAACCCCAACCTATCTAATGCCTTTAAATAGGTGGGGCTCTTACGGTAATGCTGAGACCTTCGTGGTTCAGAAGTTTTAACGTTCTCACCCAGTGAGAGGGGAAATGTGTCTACTGACATTTCCCTGGGACTTCCTGTGAAAGAAGACCCTGTTAGACTGTTAGAATCTGGTCTCTCCTCCCAACCCATCTCCATTCCAATGTCAGCACCCAAGTCAGGTAGTGATGTGCAATCTTCCACTTCAGAGATGGATCTGGCATTGTGACAGGGTCGGGATGGTTCCTGTCTCAATGGCTCGTTACACATGGGGTTGATTCCTGTTTGCTGATTTTCCTCCTGTTCCCCCTTCCCCTAGAAGAAACATCAGATGAGGGACCTAGAGGAGACAGGGCCGATGGTCCTGAGGGAACCGGGATCTGTTGGTCAATGTGCCTGCTCCAGAGGAGGCCATCCTCTGTTTGAACCCTGTAAGAACGAGGGCCAGTGATGTGAGTTATTTCAGCAGGAATCCACCAAAGGTCACCTATAAGGTTCTAGCATAGACAGAATCTCCCACACTAAAAGAACGAACTTTGGAAGTGGAATCCAGTGGTGCTGGGTGCATAAGTGGGATGAAGGCAGTCAAGGAAGATCCAGTCCTCCCATCAACAATCTGCTGGGGAAGTTAGTTGATGGGCTAGAGTGATGTGTTGAACACAAGAAGCTTTTCAAGCTTCTCAGCGATGTCCCCAGGACCCTGCTGAAGCTTTCTTGGTAAAGCTGCATACGTTCAGCCCCGCCGTCATTGGCGAAGGGTGCCCAGGGGGGCAGAGGGCATGTCTGATGCCCTGTTGAGTAGAAAGGATTCAAAAATGTTAGATGTGAATTGAGGGCCATTGTCAGAGACAAGGACATCTGGTAACCCATGGGTTACAAAACAATTTTCTGAGCTGCTTTATAACAGCCTCAGTAGTAGGATGTCATGAGAATTACCTCTAGCCATTTGGAGTATGCATCTACTATAACTAGAAAAGTGTGCCCTCTTGTAGGCCTGCAAAATCAATGTGGATTCTAGACCATGGGCCCCTAGGACATTCCCATTCCTTGTGTGGGGTGAGGTGGGCAGGTCTGACTACCTGGCAATTGGGACAAGAGGCTACCCAGTTTTCATTTTGTCAATACCTGGCCACCATACATAACTCCTGGCCAAACCTTTCATCCTTACAATCCCAGGATGACCCTCATGTAACATTTCCAAAACCTCCCTGCAGTTTTGCAGGAATAACCACCCTGTTACCCCACAAAATACATCCTCTTAATACAGATAATTCAGTTTGCCTGGACTTAAAAGGTTGGGCAAGGTGAGGTAGATCTTGAAGAGGCCAACCTTTCTTAATCCAGCCCATAACAGGTGCCAACACAGCATCTTTGCAGTTTCTTTGGCAATCTCAGCAGCATGGACTGGAAGCTTAGCAACGGTCTCCAAAAAAGGTGTGAGTTTCAAGTTCAAAGTCCTCCTTGTGGCAAGGTAGGGCAACGACTCAGTGCATCAGCATGTCCAATGTCCTTGCCAGGCCTGTGAATCAGTTTGTAGGAATAGGCTGCAAGAAATTCAGTCCACCTCAGCATTCTTGGTGACAGGATATTAGGGGTGAGGTTTGTCTCCTGCCACAATGCCTAGTAAAGGTTTGTGATCTGTAACAATGGTGAATGACCTGCCATACAGATATTCATGAATTTCTTAACAGCTGCAACAACTGCTAAAGCCTCCTTGTCCAATTGGCTATAATTCTCTCTTGCTGGACAAAGTGTGAGAATAAATGCAATTGGGGCTTCCTTCCATTTGGAAGTGACTCAAACCCCCACTCCAAAAGGGGATGCATCACAAGTCAGAACAACAGGCAAATTCTCAGAGAACTGTATCAACACAGCATCAGACGTGATTAGTCTCTTAATACTGTTAAATGCTGACTGTTCCTTCCGCCCCAGATCCAAACAGCTTTCTTGTCAGTAGGCGATGTAAAGGCTCAGCAATAGATGCTTTGTGAGGTAGAAACATGGTAAAAGTTAATAAGTCCAAGGAAGGCTTGCAAATCAGACTTGTAACGAGGTTTAGGGGCTTCCTGATTGCTTTAACTTTGGCATCAGTAGGTGGATGCCATGTTTATCAATCATGTACCCCAGAACTCAACTCTGTCTGTTTTGAGAGTACATTTGTCTTCCTTGACTTTTAAACCCGCTTTTCTGAATCTGTAAGGACTTCTTCTGAGTCTCTCTTGAAGCTGAGTGTCATTTTCAGCAGAGATTAACACATCATCAAAATAAGGCACTCACTCTGGCAGCTCAACATTCTTTCCATAAGGCTTTTGAAAATGCCAGGTGCCACGCCACTCCAAATTGTAGTCTTTTACATTTGAAGGCACCTCTAAGTCACAATTGTTTGTGCTCTCTGCAGTGGCATCATCAACTGTTAATTGCTGATAG
>SOZL01000499.1:106520-123979 GCA_009733165.1 Naja naja | reverse complement strand
GGGGTAGGGCTGAGGAGTTTGGTCAATATCTGTCGGATAAGATCGCCTGATTCGGGACGGGTTGTCCTCTCTGATTTGCAGTGGTCTGAGGAACAAGTGGCAGGTAGTCTGGCCATTGTTATCTGGGATGAGTTCGATCCTGTTTCCAGGATGAAGTGGACAGGATTATGCGGCTGAGTTCCACCACATGTTTGTTGGACCTGTCCCTCCTGGCTGACTTATGCCGCCAGGGAGGTCACCTGCGGTTGGCTCTGCAGTTGTCAACGCCATTGAGGGAGGGTGTCTTCCCTCCGCCTCTTGAAAGAGGCGGTGAGACCTCCTGAAGAAGCCTGCCCTGGACCTGACCGTGTTAGACAACTTTCGTCTGCTCCAACCTTCGCTAGCTTTTAAGGTTGTTGAGAGTGTGGTGGCTCAGCAGGTTCCGCTTTTTCCTGGATGAAGCGACTACCTGATCCAGATCAATCGGGCTTCCACCCGTCATAGCACAGAGACGGCATTGGTCGCCTGATGGATGATCTCTGGAGGGCCGGAACAGGGTTTTTTTCCTCTGTCCGTCCTATTGGACCTCTCAGCTGCGGCTTTCATATCCATGACCATGGTATCCTTGCATCGCCTGGGGTTGGGAGCGGGGCACTGTTCTTCAGTGGTTCTCCTCCTACCTCTCGGGGCGGTCGCAATCAGTGTTGGTGGGAGGGGTTAGATCGACCCCAAGGCTCTCTTGTGGGTCCCACAGGGTCGGTCCTTTCCTCTTATTTAACATCTACATGAAACCGCTGGGTGAGATCATCCGTGGTTTTGGGGTGAGATTCCATCAATACGCTGATGACACTCAGCTGCATATTTCCACCCCAGGCCAGATCAGCGATGCCCTCTCCCTGATGTCCCGGTGTTTGGATGCGGTACGGATCTGGATGAGTAGGAACATGCTTTGACTCAACCCGGCCAAGACTGAGTGGCTCTGCATACCGGCGTCTCGGCCCAGTTTAGATTGTCCATCTTTGGCCATAGGGGAGAGGTGTTGCCCCCTGTGGGTAGGGCACGGAATCTGGGGGTCCTCCTGGATGCACGGCTCCGGTTGGAGGAGCAGGTGGGGCCGCCGCCAGGGGGGCCTTTGCCCAGCCTGCCTTGTTCGACACCGCCTCTCTTTTCTGGACCGAACGCCCTGCACACAGTTACTCACACCTTTGTCACTTAGACTCGACTACTGCAACGCCTTCTATCTAGGACTGCCCTTGCATACCATCCTGAGATTGCAGCTGGTGCAGAATGCGCGTCACGGGTGGTGATGGGAGTTACCTGTTCTCCCATGTTGCCCCCTCCTGCGCTGCCTGCATTGGCTGCCCGTTGCGCCCGGTGCGATTCAAGGTTTTAGTTTGACATTCAAAGTCCTACATGGCATGGGTCCTCAATATTTGAGGGAGCCGCCTTCTTCCAATATCTAATACCGCCGCCTCTGTGAGAGCTCATAGGCAAGGACTCCTTGGGATCCCGTTGTCAGGTCAATGCCGCTGGTGACTCGACGCAGCCTTTTCTGTCGCCATGCCCCTGACCTCTGGAATCAACTGCCTTTGAGCTCCGCCTGGCTGCTGATCTCCGCAGACCTTCCGCCGTGAATTAAAGACCTGGTTATTTGACCAACTGGCTGTGACCCCTCCTTGGGGAGGGACGGTTTTAATGTATTGTTGTCATGTTTTAATATTTGAGCTTGTTTTGGTTTAATGATTTTTAAATATTTATTGTCTATGTTCTTATCTGTGAGCCTCTCTAGCCTCGGAGATGGGGCGGCATACAAGTTCAAATATAAAAATAAATAAATAAAATAAATAAATATAAAATCTCCTATGGCTGGTCTTCCAACAGGCTGCTCCCCACTGCTGGGATGAGGAGCCACTTAGATGGTTCCCTCAGACGCCTAATGGATCCTGAAAGGTTCCAGGCGGAACTGGGGTTTTTCCCCATTTCCCTTGCCCACAACTCTCCCAAGGACCTGGCGGCTGCTTGGCAGCAGGCTGCTGAGGCTACCCTTGACAGGATTGTCCCCATGCGCCCCTCACATGGGATCCCGGTGGCTCCTTGGTATACTGAGGAGCTCATGAAGCCTGGAGGGGTTTAGAGAGCAGGTGGAGGGCCACCCGCCTCCCAATCGATCGAGCCCAGTTAAGAGCCCATATTAGGACTTACCTGGTAGCTATGGGGTGGCGAGAAGGTCTTATATCTCCACCCTATAGGCCCAAGAGATAACTGCCCAGCTGCCCTGTTTAGGGCCACCTGCTCCCTCTTACATCCGGGGTGGTGGACCCTCTCCGGGAAGGGCTGAGGAATTTGGTCAATATCTGTCGGATAAGATCGTATGGATTCGGGTTGTGCTCCAACTTGCAGTGGTCTGAGGATGCAAGTAGTCTGGCCAATGTGATCTGGGCTGAGTTCGACCCTGTTTCCGAGGATGAAGTGGACAGGATTATGAGGCATCTGAGCTCCACCACATGTTTGTTGGACCCATGCCCTTCCTGGTTGGCTTATGCCGCCAGGGAGGTCACCTGTGGTTGGCTCCAGGCAGTGGTCAACGCGTTAAAGGAGGGTGTTTTTCCCTCCGCCTTGAAAGAGGCAGTGGTGAGGCCCCTCCTGAAGAAGCCTGCCCTGGACCCGACCGTGTTAGACAGCTTCCGTCCAGTCTCCAACCTTCTTTTTTGGCTAAGGTTGTTGAGAGTGTGGTGGCTCAGCAGTTTCCACTTTTCCTGGGTGAAGCAGACTACCTAGATCCATACCAATCGGGCTTCCGGCCTGGTTTCAGCATGGAGACGGCATTGGTCACACTGATGGATGGTCTCTGGAGGGCCCGGGACAGGGGTTTTTCCTCTGTCCTGGTCCTATTAGACCTCTCAGCGGCTTTCAATACTATTGACCATGGTATCCTTTTGCGACACCTGGAGAGGCTGGGAGTGGGGGGCACTGTTGTTCGGTGGCTCTCCTCCTACCTCTTGGGGCGGTCGCAATCGGTGTTGACAGGGGGACAGAGTTCGGCCCCGAGGGCGCTCACTTGTGGGGTCCCTCAGGAGTCAGTCCTCTCCCCCCTTTTATTTAATATCTACATAAAACCGCTGGGTGAGATCATTTGTGGTTTTGGGGTGAGGTATCACCAGTATGCTGATGATACCCAATTATACATCTCCACCCCAAACCAAGTCAGTGATGCCCTCTCCATGATGACTCGCTGTCTGGATGCGGTACGGACCTGGATGGACGGAAACATGCTTCGGCTCAACCCGGCCAAGACTGAGTGGCTGTGCATACCAGCATCCCGGTCCAGTCAAGATTGTCCATCGTTGACCATAGGGGGAGTGGTGTTGCCCCCTGTGGATAGGGCACAGAACCTGGGGGTCCTCCTGGACGCGCTCTAGTTGGAGGAGCAGGTGGGGGCCGCCGCCAGGGGCCTTTGCCCAGGTCTGGCTGGTTCGCCAGCTTTGCCTGCCTGGACCGGGATGCCCTGCGACAGTCACTCATGCCCTTGTTACCTCACGACTCGACTACTGCAATGCTCTCTGTTTAGCACTGCCCTTGCACACCATCCGGAGGTTGCAGCTGGTGTAGAATGCTGCCCGCAGGTTGTGATGGGAGTTACCCGATTCTCCCATATTACGCCCCTCCTGCGCGGCTTGCATTGGTTGCCAGTTGCGCTCCGGGTGAGGTTCAAGGTTTTGGCTTTAACATTCAAAGTCCTACATGACATGGGTCCACAATATTTAAGGGAGCACCTCCTACCAATATCGGGACCAACCGCCCTGTCGGTGCACGGGCAGGGGCTCCTCAGGGTCCCGTCGGCAAGCCAATGTTGGCTGGCGGTCCCCCGATGGTGAGCCTACTCTGTGGCAGCCCCCGACTTATGGAATCAACTGCCTCTGGACCTCTGCCTGGCCCCTGACCTCGCACCTTCACGCATTTGAAGACCTGGCTATTTGACCAAGCTGGGCTGTGATTACCTTACCGGGGGTATGGGATAGTTTTAAATTTTAATTCGGTTTTATTGGACTTTATAGTGATTTAATTTCTTTTTAATTATTTATTGTATTTGTATGTTTTAACTGTGAGAGCCGAGTCTCGAGATGGGCGCATATAAGTCCAATAAAATAAAATAAAATAAAATAATTATTCTCCTTTATCGCCTTATAATGTGCTGTCAGCCATATTCCCAAATATTTAATTTTCTTTGTTGTTTGAAGTCCAAGAGTCTTTTCTAATTCTGTTGCTTGACACTCTATTAAATTTTTAACTAAAATTTTGGTTTTTTGCCTATTAATTTTTAGTCCTGCTACCGCTCCATATCTTTCTAATTCCTTGATAAATATTGGTCCACTTTCCATTGGATCTTCTACAATAAAAACCATATTGTCTGCAAATGCTTGCAGTTTATACACTTCATTCCTAACTTTCAGTCCTTTTATTCCTGGGTTTTGCCTCACTTTTTCCAATAGTACCTCTAATGATAATATGAAGAGCAGAGGGGATAACAGACAACCTTGCCATGCTCCTTTTCTTATATTTAGAGTTTGAGTGTTCTCTCCATTTATTATAATGTTTCCTTTCTGTATCGAGTAAATTGCTGTAATGATATTCTCAAATTTAGTGCTGAAATTAATATCATAAATTTGTTGTATCATAAATTGCCAATTAAGATTATCAAAGGCCTTTTGAGCATCCAAAAAAACAAAGGCTACTTGTTTTTCCAGGTGAGCTTCATAATACTACAAGCTATCCATTATTATTCTTAAATTATTTCTGATTCGTCTGTTAGGGAGAAATCCATTTTGGTCCAAATGTATATGCTCATTCATTATTTTCTTTAATCTACTAGCAATAATTGTAGTAAATATTTTATAGTCAACATTCAACAAGGAAATTGGTCTGTAATTTTGTATCTTTCTGACATCTGAATCCCCCTTCGGGATTAGCGAAATCAATAATTCTCTTCATGTGTCTGGCATTTTAGCAGCTAATAATACATCATTATATAAGTCCACCATTATTGGTCCCACTTGTTCTTCAAATGCTCTATAAAATTCTGCTGGGAAACCGTCTGGACCTGGGGTTTTATTACTTTTCTGATTTTTAAGTGCTTGTCTTAATTCTATCATAGATATATCCTTCGTCAAAAATTCTTTCATGTATTAACTAATTTCCATCATTCTTTTTTCTCTTGAATATTCCCTTATCTGATCTCCATCCACAGTCTTTTTCCTATATAAAATTTTAAAATATTTATATGCAATCTCTTTCTTCCTTTCTATTGTATGTTGGTAATTTCCACCATCATCCTGTAATTGATAAATAGTTCTTTTCTCCTTCTCTTTTTTAAGCTTGTAAGAAAGCCATCTACCAGGTTTATTTGCTTGTTCAAAGTATATTTGTTTGGTTATTTTCATATTTCTGATTAATTCTTCCTGTTCCACCAAATTAATTTTATGTTTGTACAAAGTCAATTGTTCTTGTATTTTAGAATTTTGTGGGACATCTTGTAGTTCAGATTCTAATTCTTTAATTTTTTGATATAATTTGTTTTGTTGAACATGTTTTTATTTTTTCGCACGGTGTAAGATATTATAATTCCCATATGACAGCTTTCATAACATCCCATATATTTTGGGTAGATGTATCTGAGTTACTATTTTCTTTAAAATAAAAAGCTAATTCTGCATGTATTTTTTTTGAAGACCCTGCACAAAGATTAAAAACCACAGTCCCTGACTGCAGGCTTATTCTCTGATAGGCAGAGTACAATAGAACAGGGCCAAACTGGGAGAATCCCACCAATGTGTGTGTATGTGTGTGTTTCAGGTGGGCTTCCTAGCTTTAGAAGGAGAGAGGGGAAGGGAGGAAGGACAAAGAGGAAAGAGAGGAAAGAGGAGGGGAGAGGAAAGAGGGGGATACAGAAAGAGGAAGAAAGAGAAAGAGGAAGGAAGATACAAGAAAGAAAAGAAAGAGAAAAGGAAAGAAAGAAAAGTGGAGAGAAAGGAAGGAAAAGGAAGGAAGGGGGGAGAAAGAAAGAAAGGAATGGATAAATGGAGGGAGGGAGGGGATATGAAAGAAGGAATGGGTGGATTCTGGAGGAATGGAATGAAGAAGGTGGAACAAATAGCTGGGTGAGCCCCCTGTGGGAGACAAGTTATAAAAGGATTGTGGCTTATAGAATGAAGAATACAAGGTACAGGCCTTTGCAGATGACCTTGTATTCTTCATAGAAGATCCAATAAAATTGGGACCAAAATTAATTGAAGAGATAGAAAGATACGGAGAAGTGGTAGGATTAATAATTAATAAGGACAAAACTAAAATGATAACAAAAAATTTAACAGAGAAACAAAAAAAGAAGTTAGAGGAGGTAATGGGTTTACAAATTGTAAAAAGAATCAAATATCTAGGAATTTGGCTTACGGCAAGATGTTCAACAATAAAAGAGGATAATTATGTAAAACTGGTAAGAGAAATAAAGAATGATTTGGAAAAATGGGGGAATCTACAATTGTCATTGCTAGGAAGAATTGCAACTATTAAAAGGAACATCCTACCAAGAATATTATTTCTCTTTCAAAATATTCCAATTAAATTAGATAAAAATTTTTTTAATGAATTGAACAAGATTATTATGAAATTTACAGGGAAAAACCTAGAATAAAATTAAGATATTTACAAGATAATTGATGCAGAGGTGGATTTGGCCTCCCTGCCTGGGAGATATATTATAAAGCAACTTTTAACATGGATTAAGGAATGGGCCAATTTGAGAATAAAAGAATCTTAGTTCTAGAAGAGCATGATTTGAAGCAGGGTGGCATGCCTTCATGTGGAACCCAGAAACAAAAACTATACACACTTTGCATATAATTAGAGGTTCACTATTAAAGGTATGGAAAGAAGTCAAACATAAACATTACACAAAGATTCCAGGATGGGTTTCCGTCATGGAGGCATTGATCCAAACCATTAGAATGGTAGGAAAATTACATATTATGATGTATTAAACCCCCAAGGGAAATTAAAGACGAATCAAGAAATTAGAGAACAAGGGATGAAATTAGAGTGGTGACCATATTTACAAATTAAGGCAAGATATAAAAAGATATGGAAGAATTGGAATTGAGATAAAACAGAATCAAGAGATAAAATATTGGAAGGAACAGAGGAAAAATTAATTTCAAAATTTTATAATTACCTGTTAGAATATGAAATGGCAGAGAAATAGTTAAAGGCCCAATGATTGCATGGGCAAGGAATGTAGGACATAATATTAATTTGGAAGATTGGGAAAAAATTTGGAACCAAAATTACAAATAACAAAAATCGGCTGGCTATAAAGAAAATCAATACAAAATGTGCTACTGGTATCTGTCACCCTCAAGGTTAGCTAACATCTATCCAAACATGAACCTGAGGTGTTGGAAATGTAAGCAAATGAGGGGTACCTTCTTTCACACTTGGTGGCTCTGCCCAAAAAGTAAAAAAATACTGGAAAAATTAGATTGTGGATAAAGGAAATCACAAATCCAGTTAGAATTAAAACCTGAAATCTTTTCTGTTGGGAATATTAAAAGGAATTATGTAAATGAAACTAAATACTTATTCTCCATATAATCACAGCAGCAAGAATTGCGCCTGGCACAATGTTGGAAGGGAGAACAAATGCCAACAAATAATTTGATTATACAGAAAATATTTGACTGCTGAAATGGACCTACTTACACAAAAACTTAAAAAAGAAGAAGACTCAAGATATATTGCAGCTTGGGATAAATGGTATAATTGGATTAAAGAGAAAAACCAGGAATTTAAAAGATATATATTGGATGAATATTTGAGGAATGGAGAAGTTAAGTTAAAAATGTTTACTAAATAAGAAATGACACCATCTTAGCTGATAAGAAGTAGATGTTTTATATATATGTTTATCTATAGTATTGGTATATATTGATTTTGCTGACAATTTTTAGTATTGACGTGTAATATACTGTTTTTAAATTGTTAATAAAGTTTTTTTTTGACAATTAAAAAGAACACTCTGCTAAATTGAATATTAAGCAAGACCTGGTCATTTATTAAGCGGTCCACTACATTTGGTTTGCCAGTCACATGGACACCTGCTCTCAGCCCTGCCCTCTCCAGGGCTCCCCAGGCCTGGAAACTGGCAAAAACACTTGCTGCAATGGCCATTAATAGACCTGGTCATTAAGTGACCACTTACATTTGGTTTGCCAGTCACATGGGCACCTGGCCATGCCCAACCATCACATGACCACCTTGCCACGCCCAGTCAGCAAGCTACTCCCACCCCAGTCACATGACCACCAAGCCACACACACAAATTAGGCCACGCCCACAGAACCAGTTGTTAAGAAATTTGAATCCCACTCCTGCTGCAGAGGCCATGGACCCTGAAGACTCACAGTGGACAGAACGGATGATGGATGAAATGGATTCTTTCCAGAAGATTGAGGGAGATGGGGGAATGGACTTGTCACATTTAACTAGAAAACAAGTCTTAAGAGGCGTTGTGTTTCAATTTACAGGAGGTCCAAGACTTTGGAAAATGGAAAGCAATTGTTGGGAAAGATCCTAGTTAAAATTTTAAGGAAATGCATTATTATTAAGAATCAAACAAAGTTGTTTAACCCCGGACAGATTCTGGATGGATCAGAGTTAATGATTGTGGTGGTCTGTGATAGATAAGAAGCCCCTGTAAATTTTCTCTGTGTTAAATAGAATAGCAGACAACAAACAATTTTGAAGTTTTGAAATTTAATTTTATAGTTGGATTGCCTGTTAACTACGTTTTTTATATATAGCAGATAGATGACAAGTCAGATAATTGCAAATAGATGTGTAGGTTATAATTGTGAGCCTATTTTGCAAGGGGGAGAAACTATTATTGCTGTATTGTATTCAACTGGGGGGACAATATTCAAGTTTTTAATGCAGAATTTAAAAAATGTTTTGTCTTGTTTTGTCTTGTCTTTGTAATAGTTGTAATTCCCAAAACTTGTATTTTACCTTTTTTGAATAAAATAAAATTTAATAAGAGGAACTTCAAGTTTCCAGAAAAAATATTTATGATTAGCACACAAGTAAAAAGCAGTAGAAAAATATTTATTTATTTATTTATTTTATTGATTATATGTAGCCCCATCTCTGAAGACTCGGGGCGGCTCACAATTAAAACATACAAATACAATAAATAATTAAAAAGAATTAAACAACTATAAAGTCCAATAAGACCGAATTAAAATATTTAAAACTATCCCATACCCCCGTGAGGGTCACAGCCCGACTTGGTCAAATAGCCAGGTCTTCAAATCGCGGCGGAAGGTGCGGAGGTCAGGGGCCAGACGGAGGTCCAGAGGCAGTTGGTTCCATAAGTCGGGGACCGCCACAGAATAGGCTCGCTGCCGGGGGACCGCCAGCCGACATTGACTTGCCGACGGGACCCCGAGGAGCCCCTGCCTGTGTGCCCGTACAGGGCGGTTGGCACTCGATATCAGCAGGAGACGCTCCCTTAAATATTGTGGACCCATGTCGTGTAGGACTTTGAATGTTAAAGCCAAAACCTTGAATCTCACCCGAGTGCAACCGCAACCAATGCAGGTCGCAGGAGGGGGTAATATGGGAGAATCGGGTAACTCCATCACACACCCGCGGCCGCATTCTGCACCAGCTGCAATCTCCGGATGGTATGCAAGGGCAGTCCTAAATAGAGGGCGTTGCAGTAGTCGAAGTCGCGAGGTAACAAGGGCATGAGTGACTGTACGCAGGGCATCTCGTCCAGAAACGGGTAAGCTGGTGAACCAGCCGACCTGGGCAAAGGCCCCCTGGCGACGGCCCCCACCTGCTCCTCCAACTGGAGCCCGCGCCCAGGAGGACCCCCAGGTTCTGCGCCCTATCCACAGGGGCAACACCACTCCCCTATGGTCAACGATGGACATTCCTGACTGGACCGAGATGCCGTATGTACAGCCACTCAGTCTTGGCCGGGTTGAGCCAAGCATGTTTCTGTCCATCCAGATCCGCACCGCATCCAGACAGCGAGTCATCAGAGAGAGGGCATCACTGATCTGGTTTGGGGTGGAGATGTATAACTGGGTATCATCAGCATACTGGTGGAATCTCACCCCAAAACCACTGAATGATCTCACCCAGCTGTTTCATGTAGATATTAAATAAAAGGGAGAGGACCGACCCCTGAGGGACCCCACAAGTGAGCACCCTCAGGGCCCACCTCTGTCCCCCGTCAACACCGACATGCACTGCCCTGAGAGGTAGGAGGAGAGCCACCAAAACAGTGCCCCCCACC
This sequence comes from Naja naja, assembly GCA_009733165.1. Taxonomy (NCBI): domain Eukaryota; kingdom Metazoa; phylum Chordata; class Lepidosauria; order Squamata; family Elapidae; genus Naja; species Naja naja. Next base: position 113,646 of record SOZL01000499.1, on the reverse strand, counting down.
CCAGCCCCTCGAAGCGTCGCAAAAGGATACCATGGTCGATGGTATCGAAAGCCGCTGAGAGGTCTAATAGGACCAGGAGAGGAAAACCCCTGTCCCGGCCCTCCAGAGATCATCCATCAGTGCCACCAATGCCGCCTCCGGCTGAAACCAGGCCGGAAGCCCGATTGGTATGGATCTAGGTAGTCCGCTTCATCCAGGAAAAGTGGAGACTGCTGAGCCACCACACTCTCAACAACCTTGCCAAAAAATGAAGGTTGGAGACTGGACGGAAGTTGTCTAACACGGTCGGGTCCAGGGCAGGCTTCTTCAGGAGGGCCTCACCACCGCCTCTTTCAAGGGAGGGAAAGACACCTCCCTTAACAAAGGGTTGACCACTGCCCGAGCCAACAGGTGACCTCCCTGGCGGCATAAGCCAACCAGGAAGGGCACGGGTCCAACAAACATGTGGTGGAGCTCAGACACGCATAATCCTGTCCACTTCATCCTCGAAACAGGATCAACTCAGCCCAGATCACATCAGCCAGACTACTTGCACCACATCCTCAGACCACTGCAAGGTGGAACACAATCCCGCAATCTTATCCGACAGATATTGACCAAATTCCTCAGCTCATCCTCGAGAGGGTCCACCACCTCCCCTGGATGTAGGAGGGAGCGGTGGCCCTAAACAGGGCGCTGGGGTGGTTATCTGGACGCTATGAGGGTGGAGAGATAGGACCTCTCGCCACCAGCTACCAGGTAAGTCCTAATATGGGCTCTTAGCTGGGCTCGATCGATTGGGAGCGGGTGGCCCTCCACCTGCTCTCTAAACCCCTGGCGCCATCTCCCGGAGCTCCTCAGTATACCAAGGAGCCACCCGGGATCCACGCATGAGGGGACATGGGGACAACCCTGTCGAGGGCAGCCCCAGCAGCCTGCTGCCTGCGCCACTAGGTCCTCGGCAGAGTTGTGGGCAAGGGAAGTGGGGAAAAACCCCAGTTCTGCCTGGAACCTCTCAGAGTCCATCAGGTGTCTGGGGTGGAACCATCTAGGTGGCTCCTCATCCCAGCAGTGGGGAGCAGCCTGTTGGAAGACCAGTCGCAGGAGATAGTGATCGGACCATGGGACGGGCAGTATTGTACAACTAGCCTGCCCTCTATCACTATGCCATTGTTCTGAGACAAAAACTAGGTCGAGGGTGTTTCCCCCCTCGTGAGTCGGGCCTTTAATCAACTGGGTCAGGCCCATGGCCCCCATGGAGGCCATGAATTCCTGGGCCAAACCTGATGCCCCCCCCCCCCAGGGAAGGCAGATTGAAATCACCCAGGACCATAAGCCCTGGGAGATCCACCGCCACCCCCAAGAGGACGCTGAGAAACCCAGGCAGGTTTGCTGCCACACAGCTGGGGGAAAGGTATGTCAGCAGCAAACCCACCTGACCACCAGGCCCCCACCTCAGGAGGTGGGTCTCACTTCCGCATATCTCAGGAACAGTGACCTCCCTTGGAGTCAGGGTCTCCTGAATAACCACAGCCACTGCACCACCTCCCCTGAGCCCGTGACGGTGCAGAATCCGAAACCTGGGGGCATAGATCGACCAGAGGGACTCCTCCCTCTGGCCCCAACCAGGTCTCAGATGCAAGCCAGGTCCGCAGCCGCCCCTCATCACCCACGGAGGAGGGAAGACTTATTAGCCACGGACCTGGCATTAAAATACACCAGTTTGAGCCCAGGGGTCCCGGTTCCTGTGCCCCCAGGGGAGGAAGTCATAGGGTCGGAGCGCATCACCGCTAGAAGATAGGGCGCACTCCTGGCACGTGATCTGGCCCTATGCCTCGCGTCCTCCACCCATCCCAACCACCCTGGGGATCGCGGTCCCTGGCCCGCACTCCAGGCCCCCACCGCCCCCAACCCCCGCCCCTGCCACGAGCCGGCTGCAGTCCACCCTCCCGGCATCATTTCCCACCCTCCTCCCTAACCTTCTTAAAAATTTAATTAAAAATTTAACTAAAGGGGCCCTAGTGACCCTCTTTTCCATTTTGTTAGAGCCCCAACCCCACCTCATCCTTCTGCCATGCAATATCTGATTTTAAGCAACTAGGACTTGACTAACAATAGAGTCTCATATAAGAACATGAATGATGGACTGGAAGAAAGATGAGGGATACTAAAGTTGATATGATTGTTTGTGAAAATGCTCTCAAATCATAGTTAACTGGAAACGGAATCAGAGTCAGCAGGTGAGGCTCATGGAAAAAAGGCAAATGCAGCCATAAGGATCTCAGGAAGTGAATGTTCTGGTTTGGGGGCACCCCAACTCAAAGACCAGGTCCCCTTGCAGGTACCACTCTTGGAGGAGAATTTGCAAAAAAAATCTATGTGAACTTCAGGGAAAGAGAAAGAAGCCAAGGAAGAGCTCAAAGGAGCTGCTCTTAGCCTGGAGGAAAGACCACAAGAAGAGCTGAAGATCAGGAGGAATCAGGGAGCCCCTTTTCCAATTGACACAATCTCTCGGTTGGAGAAGGGAGGATGCAGCCCTCTTCCAATCACTGACACACATTACACACAAATGTAAGATCTGCTCAATATTATTCCAGAATGTGAGACAGGGAAAAACGAATTCAGTTACAAGAGAGGAGATTTTAAATGAATGAGGGAAAAAATATCTTTAAAAGATGAGCTGTTTTAGAGCTGAGCCAGTGAAGCAGAGCAGTTCAGTCTCCTCTTCATGGATTGTCTGAATGCAAAGACTGAGCAGCCAACAGTAACAGAAGCTTTAACTGCGATTCTTGCAGAGAGGAGGGGTTGGGCTAGATGGTCTCAGGGGCTCTTACAAATTCATAATGATAAAATTCTGTGATCCTACTTATGAACCATACATGCAGGAATTTATTTATGTACACAGCCTTTTAGCACTAGCCATGTTTAATATCCAAAATTGTCTGTCCTGCTACCAATTCTTTCTTCCCCTGAACAATTAGATTGCCCAAATCTGCAGATCTTTCGTAGCACAAGTAGGGTAGGGGATGACCAGACTGAGCCTGAGTGAGGGGGTGAAAGGCACCATTAGTCTAGAGTCCCGCCCACAGGTGATCTGGGTTCAATCCCCCCCCCCCGAATTCTGTGGACCCTTGTCTACTGCCTGTTTGCCTTGACTGTTGGTGGTTCCGATTCTTGTGGACAGCATGAGCCTGGGGTGAACTTTTATGTTCATTTGAACTGCCTGGACTTCATGATTTGACAAGCAGATTTAAATAATTCCCCTCCTTCTCCTTTGGGTTCCTTCTCCAAAGGAACCAAGATGAATGGACCCCTATTGGGACCCCATACCTGCCACGGCTGCAGCCTTGGAGACCCCAACCTCTCTTCGCCCTCCTTCTCCTCCTCTTTCTGGAGGAATAGGCAGCATTCAAGGCCTGGGCGAGAGTCTGAATGATATTGTATGAATGGGGGTCATTTCTGATCCGGATGCTGTTCCTTTTCCTCTGGGTCTCCACTGGGGCTTTCTGGGTGCATCTTCTGCGGCCTTTGACAGAACGGATGTGCTTGTGAAGAAAACAGTCAAAAGAATGATTTATAAATTGATTTTCCACAAAGAAATAGGGTTCAAAGGCATCATCCACTGGCCTTTCTTTTTCCAGATAGCCAAAGTTCCATATACTGTGGATATATGTGATAAGTCTCTGCTCCTTTATTTCATACCCTATAAAACTTGTGGTGATCCAGACTTTCCTTTCAGTGGGTCCTGACAAATCCTCAAATGTTAAATGGAAAGGAAGAATTCTGTCTGTAAGGGAATCAAATTTTATGAAATGAACAAAGATGTTGACTTGTCTCCACTTAGAGAAGGTGTCCCTGAGGGCTGCTGTAGGTCCAGTTGTTGAGAATTGTTGTGATATAACAACACAAATCCCATTCCTGACAAGCATAGGAGTAAAAATTCTCATGAAGTTCTCTCCATTTTCTGTGTCTGAAGCAAAGAGACCAGTCAAGTTCCATGTGAAGTGGAGAAGGAGTTGGACAATTGCTGGGTACAGGAATCCTTTTTTGGGGAGTAACTCGTTGAAAAAGGGAATTGACTTTTCACTTAAAGCCTCTGAAGAAGTTTCATAACTGAACTGAAAAAGCAATGAAGAATGTTGTGTTATACTTAGGGTCAAATCAAGTCCAAAATATGAGCTTTTAATAAATCCAACATTGTTTTGATGAGCAAATTAAAGAGATTATTGTTAATTAGCTATTAGGCAATAACAAGAAACAGAATTTTAAACACAGAACATTAACAAGGTATATAAAAATGGAATACCACAAAGAAAAAGAATAAAAATGCAATTTCTGTATTACTCCAATAATTTACTGCAATCGGATTCATATGTAGATTTCAACTGAACTGCTTTGTTCCAATAAAGGTCTGGATTCTATATTAATATTTGAATTCTGACTGCACAGGAAATATCTTGCTTTAACGTAAGTCTCCCAATAGGTTGTTTGTCTAACGTGCGGTCCAAGACTCTGATCTCTCTTTCTTCTGCAATTGACATTCAACCTACAGATGTATTACATCTTCTGCCTTTGGAGCTCCACAAATAAAAGTCTGTTAATTATAAGGGACTTAGTTAAATCTTTGATATTTAACCATAGTGTTTAGCTGATGAAATCTTGCTCAAGTAAACACCGCCCTAAGATATTTAGGTATCCCTGGTTTCTTTTTTTCTCCTTTAACATTTTTATGGAGTTATAAAATACTGAGTTATAAAATATTCTAAAATACAGAATACCAAAGTAAATAGAAAATCAGTGGGGAGGAAAAGTGGCAAGAGAAGTGAGGGAGGATAAGAAAAGAAAAAGAAACATTGACTTCTGACTCTCTCTGTTGCAGTAAAATAAGGCATTAACATCAAATCACAACTTTTTGCTTTTCCATAATAATATGAACAAGCCATTTCTGTAAAGATCTATCAATCTGTTACTTCCCGAATCGACTACTGCAACGCTCTCTACATGGGACTTCCCTTGAGGACCACTCGGAGGCTTCAACTGGTACGGTATGCGGCCATTCGGGTTGTGATGGGAGTATCCCAATACTCCCATATTACACTCCTCCTGAGCGAGCTACATTGGTTGCCAGTTGCCCTCTGGGTGAGATTCAAGGTATTGGTGTTAACGTACAAAGTCCTACATGACTTGGATCCGGGAGCGTCTCCTGCCAGCATCGACTTCCCATCACCCTGTACGCTCCCACAGGCAGGGCCTCCTTGGGGTGCTGTCGGCCAGACAGTGTCGGCTGGCGGCGCCCAGGGGTAGGGCCTTCTCTGTGGTAGCACCCACCTTGTGGAACCAACTCCCCTTAGGGCTCCAATTAGCCCCGGACCTCCTCTCCTTCTGCCGTGACCTGAAGACCTGGTTTTTCAGCAAGCTGGCCTGGACTGAAGTGAAGTGGGATGCATTTTAATTGTATTAAATTTTACTGGTTTTAGTTATTATTGGGCTTGGGGTTTAATTGTGTTTTAATTAATTTAATTTATATTGTGTAATTTTTATATTGTGAGCCGCCCTGAGTCCCTAGGGAGAGAGGGTGGCATACAAGTCCAATAAAACATATATAATAACAAAATTCCAATTTTTTTCTCCAGTTTTTTTCCATTAGACTCAAAAGGAAAAGTTCTGGTTTGATTTTTATCTCCATTTTCAAAATTTTCTGTATCAAAATATGAATCATACTCCACATTTTTTCTTTATCTTATGTCCACCATAGATGATAAAAGCCCTTCTTTACTTTACACTTCCAACATTCATTTGATGTACCTTTTTTTTTTTTATAAGAAGTTTTATTTTTCCAAAAACACAAACATAACAAACAAACATACAACACATAGATCCATATCAATTTCAAGTATGTCGGTCGTCAAAATCACAGTGCCTACCCTCATTATTCATACTCAATATTGCAAAAAGAAAAGCTATAATCATTATTATTAATCCTTTATCATATTATAATCTCTATATTGTTTCAACAGTTCTATCTATCTTTATATTCCCAAGAATACATTACCAAACTTTTTTGTCTAACCATTGATAGAACATATTCCATATCTTATAAAACTGATTTTCTTCTTGATCCCTAATTTCAAATGTTAATCTACTCATTTCGGCACAATCCAAAATCTTCTTAATCACTTCCTCCTGCGTCTTATCATTTCTCCAGTTTTTAGCAAATACAATTCTAGCGGCTGTCAATACATTAACAATCAGATATTTCAGTTCTTTGTTAAATGTCTCTGGTACAATTCCCAACAGGAATATCTCAGGTTTCAAGTCTATATGTTGTTGTGTCATTTTTTCCAACCACATGTGGATTTTAGTCCAGTATCTTTTAGCATCAACGCAAGTCCACCACATGTGGTAGTAGGAGCCAGGTATCTGATGACATTTCCAACACTTATCCGATTTGATGTACCTTTATACATCTTGGATAACTTATGTGGTGTTAAATACCAATGGTAAATCATCTTATAGAAATTTTCTTTTAGATTATAATTTAATGTAAATTTTAAGCCCTTCGTCCACATTTTTCCCATTGTTCAAGCATCACATTATATCCAAAATTCCCTGCCCATTGAATCATACAATGTTTTACATGTTCATTTTCCAAATTTAATTTGAATAACATTGTATAGATCTTAGCGATAGTAGGTTCATCGTTACCATATAATGAGATTTCCAATTCATTTTAACAAAGTCAAATCTGTAGCATTTTTTATCCAGTTTAAATCTTTCTTTCCGTTGTTGATAAGTAAACCAATACCAAACATAACTTCTGATTCAAGTTCTTCCCTTGGCTTTAGTATTGGGTCACCAGACTTGAAAGATAAAATTTTACCATACATCAACCAGTCTGGCTTCATCACCATTTCTTTTCTAAAAAAGGCTTGGGGTGACACCCAAGGCCAGCCGAGCCTTGTTTTATATTGATTCCAAACTCTTAGTGTGGAAGCTCTAACAAAGTGATTATTAAAATCAACATTAACCATTTATCATTCCAAGTCGCTGTGCCATCCAAACCTTAATTCATGGCCCCTCAATTAAGTAACCTTTATTCTGGAGACTCACATTTCAGTTTCAATACTTGGCAATTTCAGTTTCAATA